>RAQS01000244.1:0-29637 GCA_003698115.1 Aspergillus sp. HF37 | reverse complement strand
CCCCACCCGTACACCTCGCCATTCGACAAAACCACCACAGAGTGTCCCATGCCACTCGCAATGCCCGAAACCCCGACCCCAGCCTGCAGTGGGAGCCTCGAGACCCTAGCCGCCGTACTGGCCTTCTCGCAACCGTCCCCAAGCCCTAACTCCCCCTTTGCCCCAGACCCAAGCGCAAACACAACCTCCTCCTCCTCCTCCTCCTCCTCCTCCTCCTCTTCCTTCCCAATGGCGCCGTCCAAAGACGCAACCAAAAACGACCCCTCCCACGTCGCAGCCACATCCTTGAACACGTCCACCCGTCTCCCCGTGACCGGGTCCGACACAATCACGCGCCCGAATCTAAGCATTGACTCCGATTTCCCGCAGGCCGGGTCCCGGCCGCATCGTCCATCGACGTTGCTTCCGGCCGCATAGACGGACCCGCCTTGGTAGAGGATGAGCGTGTGGTTTCCCCCTGCGGCGATGCGGCGGATCTTGCTGCTGCTGGGCTGTGCTGGTACGGTCGATGGATACGACGGTGACGGAGACGGTGAAGGGCTGGGATCTTCGAATAGACACCGTGTCGGGATGGACATATCCTCCTCGTGTCCGAGGCCTAGTTGGCCGGAGCCGTTGGAACCGAAGGCGTACAGCCGCATGGTTGTTGCGTGCTGTACTAAGTACTCTGTCTCGAAGCAGTCCGGTCGATAAACGCAGGACCTCCAATCTGAGTGTGAACGGTGTCAATATTCGTAAATTGGATTTCCGCCAGAAATACTCCGTATATATGGCTCTGTTATTGGTTTTCTCAGGTTTTCTCCGGACGTTGCTTGTTGCTTGATCGACTGCGGACGTTGGGCTGCGGGATTCAGACGGCAGAAATTCATACCGCCTATTAGACCGCTTACCCTACATATGTGGCCATAATTTTATGCAATTTGTGTCGAACTTTATCTAATCGCTCGTATAACAGTAGATGTGGTTGTTTGGATGCAGTAAAAATCCCCAAGGCACCTCGAAGGCACCTCGAATCAAAACGAAGGCCGGCTACTGCAGATCAGGAAGTACTCCAATCTAAACATATATTTGGTTCATACTGTCGTAATTGAATAATTGAAATCTATATTACCACAAGCCATACAACTCTAATCATGACTTTTCGTTACCGTTACTAGACGACGCGGAATCGCCCTCCTGAGCGGCAGGCGGCAGAGTAAGGGCTTCTGCTTTGAGTGGAGCAATCTGCTCCTGCTCAACCCCGCGGAACATCGGACTCGTCCGGTGGAAATAGGTGTGGACATGGCCCATCAAGAGAGTGTCATCGGTATCGCCTTCGAGCTCGTTGTTGTTCTCCTTCTCAGCCATCTTGTGAGACATGGCTGACACCCACTCAGCGCGGTACTCTTCAACCTTCTGCTTGTAATCGAGCTCGGCGTTGTAGTTTTTGCCCAGGCCACGTAGGCGTTCCCAGATCGACAGGTGATTGGGGTGGATGGCCGGGCCGTGGTACTCGTGCTCGCGTCCATCGCGGATGCAATTCCACCGGCGTTCCTGCTCTTTAAGGTCGAGGCCGGTGGTATCCGGGAGGAAGATCAAAGTCAGGAGCATGCCGCCCAGGCCGAACCAGGGGACAACGTAGAACTTGGTTTGAGTCGAGATATAGTTGTAAAGAACAGACGCAAGAAGTGCGCCTAGTTTACCACACGCAGCCGAGAGACCATGAGCTGTGGCACGAATCGGGGTCGGGTAAACCTCCGCAGCGACCAGGAAAGTGACCGAGTTGGGCCCAAACTGGTTGAAAAAAGAGCTGAGGAAGTACATGGCCTGGAAGCTCTTGATATGAGCGGGGCTCCTGTAATAATCGAACTGGAAGGCAGGGATGATGAAAAGGATGAAGTCCATCATAAAGCCCACATTCTGCATCATCCTTCGCCCGTAGAGCTTGTTGTCGATGAGAAAAGAAGCCATGTAGTAGCCGGCCAGCGAAACACCGACATTGCACAGATTCCAGAGCCAGGTCGGCGTGACTGATTCGTTCCCCGGGCTGATCACAGAGATAAACTCGCTCTGGAAAAGCTTGTTACCGTAGAAGAAGACATCATTGGCAAACCAACCGCCCGCGGTCGCCAGAATACGGAAGCCGAAATGCTTGAACGTCAGCTTCAATGAGCCAACATCGTAGCCCGTGACAGACGCTTTCTTCTTGGCGGCTGACAACTGCTTGCTGGCAGCTTTCATTTTGTAGGCACGGTAGTAGACAAGCCACAAAGTACCAACGGCGGGGATGGCGAAGGACACACGGTACGTCCATTGGGTAGCAACGGCGGAGTACGGCGGGTTCCCGCTTCCGTGGTGGAAGCATAGCAGTAAGATGATGAGAAGAGCCTGGTTTATGAATTGGCCCCAGCCTTGCATCAGGAAAGCGCTGGTGACCTTCCGGCCCCGGTGAAGGCGATCTTCTTTGGTCGAGACCTTCCCAGAGCCAACGGCATTCTCCATACCACTGGTGGCAGTCATTGGATATTCTCCCCCTACACGACGTTAGAAAAGCGGCTCGATGAAATTACATGGATCATTCCTTACCAACCCCAATGCCGTAAAAGAACAGCGACCAGGCATAGCAAACGACCCAGCCATTTAAGGTGACACCCCAAGCGGCAGTGAGCATCAGCAAGCCGAGTAACATTATACCGGCATCTTGAATCAGGCCCCATCGTCGGCCGATCCTGCGAAATCGTCAGAGGACCTGGTCACCCTTGCATAGAAGGCGCATTCGCGAAAGAGCTCCATACCAGTCGCCCAGAATTCCGACTAGGACTTGACCGACAATGATACCAACAATTTCCAAGTATTCGATGGCATTCAGCCATTGAGGATTACAGACATCGTGGGTCTTCCAACAACTCGCGAAGGTGTGCTCGAAAAGAGGCTTTATGTTCCCGATGGAGAACAGCACATAGCTGGACAGGCGGAGGTCAGCTTCCCACGCCCAGCGACCCAAGAGCTCGGACAGACATACCCCTCTAGACCCAGACCAGCACCCGGTAGGACCATATTCCGGAAGTAGTACGAGACAGGCGACAGAGGGTCATCCTTCATCATCTGCCAAATGGTACCCAGCTCGCGCTTGGCCTCGCGGGAATCGTACGAGCCAACAAACTTAATTTTCTTGAACAGCGGAAGATCGGCCCAGTAGACGCCTTCGCGGGTATAACAGTCGTCGGGACGAATCAGAGCATCGAAGGCGCCCTTCTCGTGGATGTCCATATCCTCGAGAGGATTATGGGTTCCCGACATGTCAGGGCCATGGGGGGCGCGAAGACCGAAGTCCGTCATGTCGGCGAAGTAGAATGCCTAGAACAAGGCCTTGGCGACAAGACGACAAGAAATGTAGGGCTGAGAATTCCCTCCTCGACAGGCAGGAAGTCGCGTGCGAAGATTGCAGGGCTGGACGCCGAGAAGGCGGCCAAGGAAGCTTATATACTCGACAAGAAATTATAGCGGACTAAAATTCTGGGCGAGCAACGCGACAAGCAGCGAGATGGCCGGCTCCAGGCACATGGGCGAATTCTGCGCTCTGATAAGTCGAGAGATGTCTTGGGTTCGTCGTGGCAGTGAGTGGGAGACCCACTCCTCCTATCAATGGCGGGTATTCGCCAAGAACGGGTCCGGGAAACGGCAGGAGAAGGAAAGGATATGAAAGCCGTCGTCATACAGGTTAGGCCAGCGTGCTCAAAATAGGCGACTGTGCCTTTCCTTCCATCTTGACGGCAAAGCTGCAGGACATAGTCATGGAGAGAACGAGCGATGCGCGGATCGGCGCGGAGAACTGAGAGGGGCCGATCTCTGCTGGCCAATCACCGTCGCACGTGGCGGCAGAATCTGTTCAACGTCCGCTCACCGCCTCCTCCATGCAGACTAAAATATCGACCAATCAGATGGTCCAATGCGTTCTCATCCTCGCCTGCCTTCTTCTACAGGTTACAGCACGTCCTGGCCAGGTATCCATGATGATCATGTTCTAAATCTACATATTTCGCAGATCAGTGGACTTGGCTAGACTCCGCCTCTCGCGTGAGCTTCTATCTATACTAAAGTTTATGCAAGGTATCGCTCCCTGCCCTATGCTTTTGGCTATGTTGAATTTGCATCAGACCAGCTCGGACATAATGATGCTAATAATAGGTTGATCCTCCTTTATATACTTCACGGCATGCTCATCGGTGCCGCATCAGGATATCGATTGTTGCCAAGACATATAGTTCGGAGAAACTACTACAGGTGTACACTCTCTTCGCGACTGCGAGGTCCGATCGCTTAATCGCGTTGACTAACTTTGGCTGGCTGAGCTTCAGCTTATGTGTCTTTCGGATCATATCGTGGGAATTAGCATGGTGCTGCGCCACGAAAAGTCCAAGCCCGAGACTCCCCTATTTGGTGGGCATGTTCATGTTCATGTTCATGTTCATTGTTGCACGGGTTTAGATTCAGCACGAGGGTCTACTACTATGAATAGATTCCGTACTCTGTTGCTTACTCCGATCGTCTTAATTTGGAGGTGAGGGTCCTGGGGGTCCTGCCTTATCGGAACCGTATCCTCCACCCCCACACAGACGAACATCCCCGCGCCCATTCTTTTCGATGTACCGTAACATCTTGGCACCTTTCGTTTGACTGGTAGGGCATTGATTTAATCGAATATTTGCCAAGTCTGCCTGAGGTCATTCTACTCTACTATATGTAATATATGCTGCATGTCTTACGCCAAGGGAGATTAGAGGCAGGTACTAATGCATAAGCCTATGGCGAGATAAAAACGCCGAGCTTCATTAATAATAAACAAAGACTTCTATTTAGCAGCGAACCCCTGTAGGTCTATGCCCTTCCATCCTATTCTATAAGTTATTAATCGAGGTGTATTATCAAGCATCCAGCATACGGTGTAGTTGTTCTTTATTTGAATCTATTTTCTACTAAACCAATCGAACTATAAAATACTAGACTAGGTAGCTCCTTGTCGTATCCTACACATACAATTCATCTAACTCAGAATCATTATTCATTCGCTCAACATGGCCGTTTACGTTATCACCGGAGTGTCTAGAGGAATCGGGGTGAGTCTGTCTTCTACTGCGTGACGCACCGTCTTCATCTAATCTAGCTCAGTTCGAGTTCCTCAGGCAGATCTCGGAAGACCAGAAGAACCTGGTCGTTGGTCTGGTGCGCGACAAAGCTGCGACCGAGAAGAAGGCAGCGGCAGAGCTGGGCGACCGTCCCAATGTCCACATCCTCCATGCAGACCTCACCAAGTACGCCAGCCTAAAGCAAGCCGCTGCCGACACGACCGAGATCGTTGGCGAGCGCGGCATCGACTACCTGGTGGCCAACGGAGGGTTGGTGCCCTACTTGGACACCTATGGACCCATCGGCGCATTGTAGGTCTACTTCAAGAGCCCCTCTGGCTACTATACTGTCCGGGCTGGCCTGTTGTTAATTACTGAACGCTATGTGTTCAACAGGAGCGATAAGGTCGAGGAAGTCGAGGCTGTTTCATCGCAGCTATTGCAGACCAATGTCGTCGGCAACATCCACCTCTTCCACCTCTTCCACTCTCTTGTCCTGAAGGGCAAGACTAAGAAGGTCATTACAATTTCCACCGGCCTGGCCGACCTCGACTTGACCAACGATTGCGAGGTTGATGTCGGTGCTCTGTACGCTGCCTCCAAGGCGGCCATGAACGTCATTGTGGCCAAGTTCAATGCGCAGTACAAGAAAGACGGCGTGCTCTTTATGAGTATCAGCCCGGGTTTAGTGGAGGTCGGCCGCTACGCGCATTGTACGTATCCCTTCCTGCAGTGCCTTCCAAGGTTGCAACATCTGGTCGTTTTATTAATGCATGCCCACAGCCACCCCGGAAGAGATGGAGGGCTTGATGGGATTCGCGGGCAAGCTCGTAGCTTATGCACCGCACTTCAAGGGCCCAATCACTCCGGAAGAATCCGTCCGACATGTCAGGTCAACCTGGGAGAAGGCCAGCATCGACGGTGGGTTTGGTGGTTCGTTTGTCTCACATCTTGGAAACAAGCAGTGGGTGTAAACTCGGGGTCCCGCTCTACTATGTACGGCCAGTCAGGTAAGGGGGGGTGTCCGGCCTTCCGGAGAACATCGTCCAATACATATACTCGCCATGAAACTTCCGGGGCCATGCAAGGGAGCATGAAGATGATTGCATTGTAGTTATTTACAGAGAAGAGAGAGGAAGCAGGGAATGTGTGAGCCACTTGGCCCTTTTCTACCGCCGCAGCCTCGCTGTTTAGAAACCGAAGGCCGGCGCCAACACTAGTCCACTTGATGCCATGGCTTGGGAGGTGTGAATCCTCTTAGGAGATCGATGGGCAAGTGGCCTCTGTTATTCCATGCCAGGCCTCCGCAATCTCCTTGTTATCGAAGAAGTTGTCTTTGTCCAGGTGGCTATTCCCCTGGACACGGGCCGCCCATGCATCAGTGATGAACTTGGCTGCATCCTGTATCTGCCGCTTGGATCCATATCCTCGCCACTGGAAGTCATCAAGCAGGTACGTATCACCAAGAGTGTTCATTGTATTGATATCCAGCAACACCAGGACACGAATTTTGCCGAAATTTGCCTCGTTCTGGCAGTTCAGCCAGAGGCTAGGGCACTGCACCCGATAATCATGGCTTTTTCATGGAGGACTCGACTTGGTAGTCATGAAGAAGGAGGATGGTGATGGAAGAGGGAGGAGGAGAGGAAGGAGGAAGGAGGAAGGAGGAAGGAGGAAGGAGGAAGGACAGGGAAGGACAGGTAGCAGAGGAGCACATTGGGAAGGAAGGGGCGACTGCATTCACTACAAGCAGGGCATTCACTGGCATCCAAGGCTGGAGCAAGGAAAGCAGTCCTATTGTAGCCCTGCATACTAAGCAGATTGGTATACTGCCCTCCCGTCGCAACCACTGGCAGTTCCTCATGGCTTGGGCGGACTTGTGGAAGACAGTCGGACGCGAAAGGTCTGTTTATTGCTATTATTATGCTTGCATCTGTTAGAATTGGTAAGCCAACGCAATGGTGTTGAATGAGAGGAAGTCACTTACCTACATACGGTACTAAGTACTAGGGCTGTTGACAACCTCGGCAAGGCATCCGTCCAGCCACATCTCCAGCATACCAGTCCCAACCAAGAAGGCGCACAACGGTTGATCGACAATTGCCACGTTGAATAATGGATATTCCGCTGACGCCCTCGGAAAACTGATTCAATTGTATGGTCATTCCAGAGTACTCGGCATTTCATGGAGTACCTTGGCGAGAGGCTGGGGGCATTGATCATGAGCCAGCCATCGGCGGCGAGAGCCATGCATTCCAACCACGGCGAGGAATGGATATCGCAGTCAGTCAGCCAATAGGAATCTGAATCAAAGCGCATTCCCTGCAACGGCTGATAGGACATGCGACCCACCGTACGTCGACTGCAATTCCCACTGGGCACAGATTGGTAGTATATAGTCCCCTATCCCAGCAATCCAAGGGATCTCTGGATGCTGTCGCTGTGGCCACCACTGCCATGCAATCGGGCTCTGGATTTGCACTGGTCATCATTTGAGTAATATCACGATACCAGCGTGAAGAAAATGTCCAAGTTGCTTCCCTTCCTGCCGACAGGGGCCGGCCTTATAGCCTTCATTTTGAGCATGATATGCCTTCTCGCCGGGAGTCGGACCGACTTTCAGACGGGATGCGATCTATTAACAGTGAGTCCATTGTACCCCGACATGCACTGAAGTCGAAGTTGACGCGGTTAGCTGTTTATACCGAATGTCGGAAACGGAGCCGGAGTCCACGACTTCTACTCGATATATGCCACGACCTACTGCGAGGGATCCCTGGGCGCGGACGGACGAGGGCAAAACATAACGGGGTGTTCTAGTCGCACGATCCCGTTTTCTTTTAACCCGACCGAGCCATTGTTGCGCGATGTCCCATATGACACGTCGTTGGCGGCACTGGGTTGGCCAGATGCGATCACCGGGGATTTCCGGGCCTTTGCCCTGACCACGCGTACGATGTCGGTTCTTTATTGTCTGGGCGCAGCAGTGGCAGGCGCCGGGATCGTGGCGAGACTGGGGCTAGAAATCGCACAAAAGCCCCGACGGCGATTGACGGAGGGATGTCTCTTTCTGGTACGATACAGCCCGATAGCGGTAGCCCTTGTTGATACAGGATGCTGACACGAGTTGTGGACAGGTCAGCTTTACGAGTCTCGGCATCGCATCGATTATTGCGAGCGTCATGTCGTTCGAATTCGTTGGCCTCATCAATTACCACGGGAAGGGATCCGGGGTGACGGCGCAGCATGGGCAGAAATTCCTGGGCATGTCGTGGACGGCGGTGGTGCTGCTGCTGGCCGGTAGTGTTCTCAGCCTTGTGTTCCCGGTCAGGGGCGCGGAGGGAACAGGAACAAAGGCACCAAAGACAGTGGAGGAGCCATGACATAAAATGGCAGGTATACGAGGTTGGACAGGGAAGCTGCAGAGAACGTCAAGAGTGGAGCAGAGCAGAGGCGATAACCGGCCAGACAGTGGGTCGCGTCGATCTAAAACTGTAGCTGCAGGCTGATGTAGATATATGGCTCTGGTGACGTTATGACTATACAGTAGTGGTTAATACTAGTAAATTGAAGAGATAATAGTTACTTAGTACTACTAAGTAGAAGCAGTAGTACTCTCGTGGGTAGGATAAATGCATTCAGAGGAAAGTCCAGTCAAGAGATAGAAGACAGAATGATATAAGACCGTGTTTAAATGTTGCAAAGCCGCCCAGCACGGCAGCAGCCAACCAGGCGGAGAAAAGTGCCGAGGGAAAGGGCTACAGGCTAGTATACAGGACTAGGCAGGCACTGCCGCATGATGGGCCCTTATATCATCGCCCCGTCCCCTCTTTCCCTCCCTCTTCCTCTTGCATTTTCCCTCTTCCTCCTCTTCTCCCATCTTCCACCGTCTTCTCTTCTCTTCTCTTCTCTTCTCTCATCTACCTTCCCTACTCCCCCTCCTCCTCCTCCTCCTCTTCCTGTTTAAGTACTCCGTGGATTCTCTTCCCCTCCATGACCTCTTGTCATACATCCGCTACTTCCCAAGGCGTACCGCTGTCTACAGCCATGTATGACAAGAAAGCCATCCAGTTTGGCGGTGGCAACATCGGCCGCGGCTTCATCGCCCAGTTCCTCCATGATGCCTCCTACGAGGTTGTCTTCATCGATGTCATGGACAACGTCATTTCCGCCCTCCAGAATGCCCCGTCCTACGAGGTCACCGAAGTCAGCGATCAGGGCGAGACCACGAAGTCCGTCTCCAACTACCGTGCCCTCAACTCCAAGACCAACGAGGCCGACGTCGTGAACGAGGTTTCCACCGCCGACATCGTCACCTGTGCCGTCGGCCCTAACGTGCTCAAGCTCATCGCCCCCGTCATTGCCAAGGGCATCGATGCACGCACTTCCGTCAAGCCAATTGCTGTCATCGCGTGCGAGAACGCCATCGGAGCCACCGACACGCTTCACGGCTTTATCAGAGAGAGAACGAGCCCTGACCGCGTCGAGACCCTTTCCAAGCGCGCCCAGTTCGCCAACGCCGCAATTGACCGCATCGTTCCCAACCAGCCGCCCGACAACGGCCTCAACGTCCGCATCGAGAAGTTTTACGAATGGGTCGTCGAGAAGGGCCCGTTTGGTCACATTGGCCATCCGGACATCAATTCCGTTCATTGGGTGGACAACCTCGAGCCCTACATCGAGCGCAAGCTCTTCACCGTCAACACCGGACACGCCACCACTGCCTATTACGGATACGGCGCCGGCAAGAAGATGATTGCCGAGTCTCTCGCTGACGATAATATCCGCTCTGCCGTCCATAACGTGCTCAGGGAGACTGCTGCCCTCATCATGGCCAAGCATGGCATCAGTCAGGAGGAGCAGATGGACTATGTCGACAAGATTGTCAAGCGCTTCTCGAATCCCCACCTCGAGGACAGCATCGAGCGCGTGGGCCGGGCTCCCATGCGCAAGGTTTCTCGCAAAGAGCGCTTCATCGGCCCGGCCTCCCAGCTGGCTGAGCGCGGACAAAAGTATGATGCACTTCTGGGCGCTCTTGAAATGGCCCTCCGCTTCCAGAATGTTTCGGGGGACGATGAGAGCGCGGAGCTCGCCAAGGTGCTCAAGGAGTCGTCTGCCGCAAAGGCGGCCGCCTCACTCACCAGCCTGGAGGAAGGGCACCCTCTGTTTGGCCCTGTGGTAAAAGTCGTGGAGAAGGTCCAGCAGGACACGAAGTAGGGTGTCTCCAGGCTCGTTGACTGGCGTTGCATTGCATGAACGAGAAGGAATGAAATGGGACGGATACCAGGTGTTCTCGAGTGAACGGGGTTTACGGTTATGATTCTCTGTTTATTATATTTATGTATTATGACTGTTCGAAACCATGATTGCAAACGTGATATCGCATGGTGCCTTCTAGAATCTAGATCGTGGACTAACGATGGACCGAGGCCAAGTGGAGGGTCTAGTGAGGCCATCTACACGCTAACGCCGACTACCAGCAACGGTTGAAGATCAATATGCAGAGCTTCCATTCCATGCTATGGGCTGTATATATCCTCTGCCCAAGTCAAATACCCTCCCCTAAACGCCTCGGAGTACCCAGCCCAACGCCTCACCCACCATGTGGATATCAACAGAATAGCCGAACACAAAAGCACTACTACTAGCTCAGGCTTTATTGATCCATCCACTGTGCACCATGAAATCGAAAATGCGCCCGATCTTGGTGGAATCAATCTACAGCAGATTAGCGACTGACCGGCAAACAGTCTCAAAAAAGGGAGCCGAGGGGGGGCTTACCTTGCAGATATTCCGCGAATCCTTCTTCTTCAGACTCCCGCCCTGCTTCATCGCCTCCTTCAGCATCGTCTCCTTGAGCACGAGATACGGCTTCGGCTGGATATGCAGCACGTTGCAGACCTCGACTTCCTCCCGCGTCAACAGGTGCAGGTCCGCCGCGCCCTCGTCCTCCAGTTTCCACGGTGTCACCCCGCTCAGCGGCTGCACCAGGAACTTGGTTTTGGGATGCGGTGCTGGCTGCTGCTGCTGCTGCTGCTGAGGTGGTGGTTGTGGTGGTGCGTTCCCGCCGCCGGTGCTGGGGTCGCCGTTGCTTTCGAAGATGCGGTCAAAGTCGTTCATGGGTACGTTGCTGAACTGGTCGGTGGGTTTGGCTGTTGATGATGATGATGAGGGGCCGGCGGCTTTTTGGAGGCGGAGGGGCAGTTCGGGGGTTGTGAGTTGGTTGGCAGCGGTCGTGTTCTCGGGCTGCTGGGTTTGTTTCGGGCGGGTGCTGCCGCCGCCGGCGAAGCGGTCAAAGGAGCCCTGGGGCATGAGACGCTGGGCGCGCTGCTGTTTCTCCTGCTCGTATTTCTCGCCGCCCTTCAGATCGCCGATGCCCATCTGGCGCCACTCCTGGAGCTGCGTGATCGCTAGCCGCAGATTGTGCTCGTACTCCAGGCCCTTGCTGAGCTCTTCGAAGTCGTCGTGGTTCATCATCCGCGCAAACGGCTTGGCCTTGTTCAGCAGGTCACGCTCTTCCTTGGTGCGCTTCTTTTCTATGCCGCTGTTCTTGCGATATTCGAGGAGGTTGTGCTCGAACAGGATCTTCTTGCGTTCCGTGCGCGACGTCAGGCGCGCGTTGTAGATGTCGACTACTGTCATCTTTAGCTCCATCTCCGCGTTCGATTCCGCGTTCGTCGTGACCCCGGCGCCCGGGTCGAACGACATGTGTTGCACCGCTTCTTCTGCTTCGTTCATGAATTCCGTCTCGAACTCCATCCGCCCGGGCATATAGCCTTGTACCTCGTGGCATGCTGGTACGCTGGCGGTTGGTTTCTGCTTCGGAGTGGTCGGCGGTGCCGCCTTGGCTGCTTCCTTTCGTTCCTCAATACGACGCTTCTTCCGGGTCTGGAACTCCTCTTTGGAGATTGATTGCGGAAGGCTCGTGTCCTCCGGATCTGCTCGTTCAGGCAACGGGAAGTTGGAGCTGTCGACATAGGTGCTGAGGTAGTGATCGCGCACCTCGTCCCTGGTGCGGTAGCCACCGATATGATCCGCAATGTCCGCCCAGGAGCCCACGCCATAGATCTCCGCGCCTTCCAGTAGCAGGAGCTCCTCGTCAGCCCCCCAGTCGTCCTGGAAAATGGGAACCGAGTTCTGTTCGATGACCTGGAATGGATGCGTCGAAGGGTCGTGGTTCTTGGAACTTTCCCCGGAAGAAAAGCAGGGCACGCAGAGATCGTATTCATGACAGGCGGGGTGGGCACATGATATGCGCACCTACGATATGTTGTCAGCAATGTATGCGGTCAGCCTGCGCGACTGATAGTTTCGTACAGTTGAAGTCACATCGATCGAGCAAACGTCGCAGTGGAACTTGGTGCCGGCCTCAATGCCGCGCGAGGCGGTCTTCTTCCGTATTACGCCCATTGATTGGTGCGCGTTTCCATCCTCCACAGAACCGGGGTTTTTAGAGTAATCAGCCTTCTCCGAGAGCGCGCGGGAGACGTAAGATCGGAGTCCGGGGTGATATCAGATCTGCTCTGTTGCGAGGGAGTAACGCGTCGGCGGCGGTCGGTGGGAGTGGGGATAGGCGGGAGAGGGATAAACTGGGTGACAGGAAAGTCAAGTGATAAGGATGTTGGCGTGATTGACTGCAGGTATGGAGTGATGATGGACGGGCCTTGGTCTCGCGGAGTCTGGACAACGGGGAAGGCTGAGGTGCGATGTGGCTAGGGGGCTGTGTGGCTGGGCAGTGGCGGGGCACAGGCACCCAGGCACTCAGGCATATACTTGTTCCTGACCCAGCCCGAATATCCTCCTCTCCTCCTCCTCCTCCTCCCTTCCGCGCTCTTTCTCGCCCCTCGTCCCTCTCGCTCCTCGATCCCCAGACTGCATCTATTCACACCTCCTCTCTTACTCTACTCCTTCCAATTAGCATTTTCTCTTCGTCCATCACATCCCGTTCCCCTTCTCTCGCTCTCTTCTTGTTCGCTCGGGCCTGTGCGTGGCTTGCCTACCGTCTGTGGCTGTGGTGCTTTCTCCGTCCCGCTTGTGATTCCCCCTTGTTTCTCTCTTATTTCGGGCGGGCCTGTCCTTGCATCAGCTGGAGTTATATCCGTCTGTCATTTCTCCTCCATCTCGCTCCGTCGACTGAATCTTAGACCGCCATCAACATGTCGTGGAAACTCACCAAGAGTATGTGTCCCACCTCTCATCCCCCCTGGGCTGCGGAATATGCCGTAGTCCAAGCGGTTTTTCCCTGCAGTTAGATGCTAATGCTGTTGCCTGCGTAGAGCTCAAGGAAACACACCTGGCTCCTTTGACACAGACCTTCACCCGCTCCTCGTCCACATCGACCATCAAGGGCGGTGACTCGAGTGAGGAGTCGCAGACGCCCGTTGTGCCTCAGCCTCCGACCACCCCTTCAACGGACTCGGAGCAAATTAGTATGCATTTTGTCTCCTGCCCTTAATTTCCCCACCGTCCGGTCGCTAAACTTGTGCTTTTTAAAGTCGCTTCGGAGTCCCTCGTCTCGCCGCCTGTCGCTCCCGTGAAGCCTGGTATCCTGATTGTCACCCTTCATGAGGGCAAGGGCTTTTCTCTTTCGCCTCATTACGAACATGTTTTCAACTCGCATTTTCAGCATAACAACTCCTATGCTCCGTCCATACGCCCGAGCTCTTCTTCCTCCCACTCCACCCATGCGCAGACCACTCCCTTTGTGCACCATGGCCGCCCGCAGTCGACAAGTGAGGTATAAATGCTGCCCCGACCATCCATGGCCGGTACTCGACCAAGTACCTTCCATACGCTCTTCTGGATTTCGAGAAGAATCAGGTTTTCGTCGATGCCGTGTCGGGCTCGCCGGAGAATCCCCTCTGGGCCGGCGACAACACAGCCTTCAAGTTCGATGTGTCCCGCAAGACGGAGTTGACGTTGCAGCTTTACCTTCGAAACCCCGCGGCTCGGCCTGGTGCCGGTCGGAGTGAAGACATCTTCCTCGGCGCGGTCAAGGTGCATCCCCGTTTTGATGATCCACAACCGTATATCGATGATCCCAAGCTCAGCAAGAAGGACAACCAAAAAGCGGCCGCAGCCCATGCCGGCCAGGAGCGGCATATGGGCCAGATGGGTGCCGAATGGTCAGATTTGCAATTCGGCACGGGTTCGCTCAAGATTGGTGTTTCCTTTGTGGAGAACAAGGAGCGTAGCTGAAACTGGAAGACTTTGATTTGCTCAAGGTTGTCGGAAAGGGTAGCTTTGGCAAGGTCATGCAGGTCATGTAAGGAACCAACCTCTCTGCAAGTCGGTGGTCTAAGCTTGTTGCTGACGGTGACACCACCTACAGGAAGAAAGACACTGGCCGAATCTACGCCCTGAAGACAATCCGCAAGGCTCACATCATTAACCGATCGGAAGTCACACACACACTCGCAGAGAGATCCGTGCTTGCGCAGATCAACAACCCCTTCATTGTACCCTTGAAGTTCTCTTTCCAATCTCCGGAGAAGCTCTATCTGGTTCTTGCCTTTGTCAACGGCGGTGAATTGTTCCATCACCTCCAGAGGGAGCAGCGCTTCGATATCAACCGAGCTCGTTTCTACACCGCAGAATTGCTTTGCGCTTTGGAGTGCTTGCACGGATTTAAGGTGATCTATCGCGACCTCAAACCCGAGAATATCCTGCTCGACTACTCAGGCCATATTGCGCTGTGCGATTTTGGCCTGTGCAAGCTGGACATGAAGGACGAGGATCGCACAAACAGTAAGTGGTGGTTGAGCCCTACCCCTCAGCCCTATGCTAAATGGACGCAGCATTCTGTGGAACTCCCGAGTACCTTGCACCAGAACTCCTGTTCGGTAGAGGTTACACCAAGACCGTTGATTGGTGGACACTGGGTGTCCTGCTATACGAGATGCTCACGGGTCTCCCGCCGTTCTACGATGAAAACACCAACGAGATGTATCGCAAGATCCTCGAGGAGCCTTTGAGGTTCCCCGGTA
Organism: Aspergillus sp. HF37; assembly: GCA_003698115.1. Taxonomy (NCBI): domain Eukaryota; kingdom Fungi; phylum Ascomycota; class Eurotiomycetes; order Eurotiales; family Aspergillaceae; genus Aspergillus; species Aspergillus sp. HF37. Next base: position 14,546 of record RAQS01000244.1, on the reverse strand, counting down.
GCGAAATCGTTCCACCCGCCGCGCGGGACCTCCTTAGCCGGCTTCTCGATCGCGATCCTCAGCGTCGTTTGGGTGCCAATGGTGCAGCGGAAATTAAATCGCATCACTTCTTTACCAACATCGATTGGCGCAAGCTGCTTCAGAGGAAGTATGAGCCAAGCTTCCGTCCGAACGTGGTAAGTGGCTCTGTCGTCTTTATACTTCCGCTCAGTTACTCACTCACCTAGCTTGATGCGCGAGACACCGCCAATTTCGACCACGAATTTACCCGGGAGGCGCCGCAAGATTCGTATGTTGATGGCCCGATGCTGTCCCAGACTATGCAAAAGCAATTTGAAGGTTGGTCCTATAACCGACCAGTCGCCGGCCTGGGCGATGCAGGTGGCAGCGTCAAGGACCCGGCATTTGGCAGCATTCCAGAGTGAGCGCCTCAAGTGGCCGCTCGACCTGTTCTGTCCATGATGGATTAGGCTGGTCGGGTTCAGGAAGAATTGTCGATACGATTCTCCTTTGTATTTGTCGCTTCACTTTTCCATCTCTTCTCCATATCTCCTCCATATCTTTATATGCGTGCACATGGCATGGTTTCTTAGCCAAGGAGTCTGGCTTTTTCTCTTGGGATACCGTCTCCGAACAACTATCGCCTTGTTTTCTGCTTGCATTGCAATTCAACGTCATGTCTCTAGGCTGGCCCGTCAATTATCTTTCTTTTTGCGCGAATGCAGTCGTTGATTGAAGCGCATCTTTGCATTCCCTCTGGCCTGGCTTGAATTGGTGCTCCCCATCTGACCTGGCGGGAACTATCAACCATTCCCGACGCAGTGCATTTGTGTCGTTATTCATTCAACGGGGCCGAGCTTCAATTTGGGCTTTTTTTCTGGTCTGCTAGACCGATCCCTGAAAGGGGGTCGCAGTTCATTTCCGGCGACCCACCCCCGGCGTCGAATTGCCTTCTCTCCTTCCAGGCAACCCTTTTTCGTTCGTGGCTGTTGAACCCGTCGTTCTGGCGTGCAGACATACTGGGCGTTTCTCGAGTGGTGCACATGACCGAGTTATAGATAAAGCGAATGAACTACATCTTGAGTGTTTTGCCATTGTGTCTGATCGTACAGCGATTGTATGCAAATACGTAGGGACGAAACTAGCAAAGCTCGATGTTCCACCTCGCAGACAAGGAAATGTTATCGGCAGGGCTGTGAAGTGGGGTTGCAGCCCCTGATGCTATTTATGGCACCATACACGCAATTGAAGTAATAGAGCGTGGATATGGTGGAATTTGTCTTTTCAAGGAAACTGTTTTTCTAGGGAAAATAGAAAAGGATGGTATATTTCGCTTTACAGTATAATGGAGCGGCTTGAAGCCCATTGGCGTGGAATGGGATAGAGTAGAGTAATAGGGCTGACTGGGAGGAACGGGATACGTAGATGGATAGAAATTAATGCTTGATTCAAAACGACGAAATACACAACAGAACCGAACGAACTATAGTAGGAAGAGTGCAACAAGACTAATAAGAAAAAGCTGATATAGAGAATCATAAAGAGAAAAGATACAAAACGAGACAAGTCTAGACGTAAAATTTGTGCTCAAAACTGTGACCGAGTAAACTTCACTCCAACAATCCTTGCAAGCAATCCATTCATCCATCCATCCATTGACCGGTTACGGACTCTTTGCATTGACGCCGTCGCCGATTAACCCCTCCCCGTCGCTTAATCCCATACGCTTATGCTTCCGCAGTCGCTTCGGGGGCACTCTCAGTGACAGTCTCGGTTGCCGGCTCAATCGCAGGCTCGTTCCCTTCGTCGCCGTTGACGTCGATGAGTGGTTCCGAGGACGGCGGCTCGATGGACGCGCCCTCCTTCTCAAGGCGGATATACTCGTCCCATTCGGGGAACAGGTCGTCGTCTGTCGACGTGGAATCCGCAGCTCCGGGGGGTACGCCGATGAGGCGGGAAATCTTGCTCTTTCCAGTCTGCTCTAGCGACTCCTTCCACTTCATTACCAGCTGGGCAGCGCGCGACGGCTTGTAGGTTTGGGCGAAGAGGACAGCTTCCGCAATGCGGTTTGTTTGGACGAGGAGGTCGACGCATGCATCAACATCTCCAAGGGACCAGAGCGTGGAAAAGGCGACGTTGTGGAGCCCGGCCTCCGACGCTTGCTGGCCGAGCGTTCGCAGGCCTTCCTTGTTGCCGCTGGCGGTGTGAAGGAGGAGAAGAGAACCAAGATCCTTGGCGTTGGTGAAGCATTCTTGTGCTAATGCGAGATTCCACCCTGCCATCGCGGTATCGCCGACGGTCTTCCATTTGTGATCGACATTGGCCTCGCGAGCAATCTCTAGGGCGGTATCCAGGTCGTTGAGCGAAAGAGATAGCTCAAATCGGTGCTCCGGATCCGTGGCCACTTCAAGGGCCATCTCCTTGTACCCTTGCCCTTCGAGGAAGCGCGCGACCTTGTTCATTTGGTCCTGAGGGACATCCTTCAACAGCTCTGCAGCCATGTCCATGTCTCCGCGCAGCACCACAGTCTGATACTCGACCATGCTGAGGGAAAGGCCGAAGGAGACAACGTTGACATCTCTGTCCGAAAGGTAGATCCTACCATCACGCGGCAAGTAGCCAAGAAGGTACATCGCCTGATCAAAGTGGGAGATTGTGTAAGTCTGGTCGCCGACGAGGTAATTTAGGCGGTTGGTGGAGTTTGTGTATATGAAGCAGTCTCCGACCCATTCCCCGGTCCTGACTGACTCGTTGATATCGGTAACAACTTCAAAAGCAGATTCAACGCCGTCTTCGTCGGCTTCGCCTGCGTTCAGCCCTTCCACGAAGTTCTCTCTCGAAAACCGGAGGACATAGAAGGAATCCTCGCATGCAAGAGTGACCAGTTCTCCAGATTCCGACCAGTATACCTGTTCACCAGTAAGCTAACGATGCTTTGCAATGAGATGGAAGAGTTTCTTACAGACTGCGGTTCGACTTCAATCCTGCGAACGAGGTTCCCTGTCTCCCAGTCGAACATGCCAATTCCCCCCTGGCCCTTGACACCGAGGAGAACGCCATCCGTGAGGCCTTCGGCCTGGAATCCCACGTCAAGACCGCCGGCCTTCTCCTTGAAGTTCTTGAATATTTTGACGCTGGTCGGCGACTCGCGGATGGCGAAGTCATTGCTATTGTCCTTGGATCCCCAGGCAAAATCAAGAGCTTGACCGAAAGCCTTGTTCCTCCAGGCAAGCGCGGTATAGATGATATATTCGCCATCTCCGCAGACTGACACAAATCGTCCATTTGGCGAGTGTGACAACGTTTGCGGGTAAACCTCGCAAGAGCCAAGGTCCTTCGTCGGCAGAGAAAGGGGCGCTCCATCCTTAACAGTAGGATCACCGCCCTTGATCACCGTCGACACAACCTCGCTGTGCCTAGCCCAGATAACCTTGCCCGACCCATCCATCGAAGCAGCTGGCTCTTCTCTGCCCATTTTGACAACAACGGCACCGTCGTCGAAGCCCATAGCAATTCCCTGCCGACCACGTTGATACGAAATGCACCAAGCCCTTTCTAGCGTATAGCTTAATGACTGTTCGAGTCGGTACGTGTTGGCGTGCCATATCTTAACCGTCCCGTCTTCAGATCCCGAGATGATCACTGGTAGCTCTGGATGGTAGCAGGCGAAGGAAACGTTACTAGAGTGTCCCTCCAACGTCGCGATGAGGGACTTCGACGTGTAGTCCCAGACCTTAACGGTCCTGTCGTCCGAGGTGGTGAGTAGGTAAGGCTTATCGGCTTGCGGGTAGTAATCCACATGGTTCACGCCCTTGGTTTCGTGGGCTTCGAGGGTAAAGTTGGCGTGAGGGGAACCAAGGCTCCAGATCTTGACAGTCCGATCCAGACATGCAGAGGCGAACGTGTTGGTATCTTTTGGGTTGATAGACAATCCCATCACATAATGGCTATGACCCTCGAACACCTGAACGCACCGCCAACCTTTCTCCCAATCCCAGAGTCTGATTGTCATATCATCGGATGCGGTCAGGACAAAGGGCTGCGTAGGATGGACTACAATCGACCGGATGTAGTCTGGGTGCGCTTCGAACGAGGTTATCTTCTCGGAGGTGTTGTAATTGTAAACGCGAAGCTGAAAATCATCCGAACCACAGACGATCCAGTTCTTGCGGGCAATAAAGCGGCCGGCTCGTACAGGGACATCGGTGAGTTCGAAGGTTTTGATGATTGACTAGAAGACCGTTAGACATGGTTCCAAGCCAACTAATTTCCAAAGGACTTACTTGAGTCTCGTAAGACCAGATATATACATGGCCTAGGAGAGTTAGCGCATCCACGTCGATCCCACATCCGCTGACATACCGCTGTATAAAGTCGTAAGGATCTAAGATACGATTAGTATCTTGTATATAAGCAAGCCATAACACGAACTCACCCATGGCTCAGTGGGATGGAAGTCAATGCCCTTTACCCGCTCTGAGCGGGCGAAGAGCTGTCTCTGCAAGTAGAATAGCAGTCAGCAAACGGTACAGTCACCGGCAGCTCTCTTAGCAATGACAGCGAGTCTGCTGGTTAAAGCCAAAGAGGCATCTCGAAACCGAACCGCGTACCTTGATGTCGAGTCGCATGGTGTGCGGGCGTAGGGAGTCGCGAATGTGTGCGGCGATGGCCTGTAAGAGAGAGGGAAGAACCAGGCCACGAGCCGCTCAAACAGCTCCGTCAAGGCAGCAGATTCTCTCGAGAGGATTCTCGACAACGAGATGTCGAAAGAGTAATTGGGCGTAGTGTTGGTGGTTGGTCGAGAACTGGTCGCGATGTGTCCACAAGGAGAGAGCCGTTGCCTGCCTCACCGCCTGCTGTTTTGGATGCTGCCAGGACCAGTATTTATAGACAAGTCTCTTGTTTACTCCATATACTTCCAGCACGAGAGCATTTCTTACGTCTACTCCGGAGTGTTTAGATGATTGCTCTATATGCGTGTGTAAATACTGCCAAGGCAGTTGGTGTCTTGTGATGAGCCTCAATTCTCATTCTGCTTACGCGCCTTTAGGGAAGGTACTAGCAGTATTAGCAGTGTCCCACGCGCTCGTTGACCCCAGCAGTATCGCAAAGCGCTTCAGGATTCTCTCATCAGAAATAGAACTCAACAACTGTCCCATTCATAAGCACAGTTACTAGATACAGGTCGGGTCCATTCAATGTCGCGCGGGTTATGGCATTTAGCCAGAGCGCTCAAAGTAGCTCCACTGTCCGGGGCTAGGCTTCTCTGAAAGCTCCTCCCAACTGAAAGCTGTCAGTCTTGACTCAAAGCAGGCAAATTGGAAGGTTCTGGGGCTCTTACGCCTTAGACCGGTACATCTCGTCCACAAGCTCGACTTCACGCTCGGCAACCTGAATGACTTCCTCAATAAGACCGGAACCGATCTTCTGCTCAATATCGGCGACCCTATACCCGTTTAGAATTCGCGTTTAGAATTCGTTCAATATTATCCGAGATTCAACGAAAGGCCACATACTGCTCAGCTTCAAGGGCAGGCTCAGCCTCCCATGTCATGGTCTCCAGAAAGAAATCCGACTCGTCCTTCTTTGTGGAGACGCCCTCATCGAGAACTTTGTTAATTTGCGCCTCTTCGCCCGTGGTACGAGCGGGTCCCTCGGAAGGGAACTCAACCCCTTCACCATCCCATTCCTGACCACGAGGGGTGTCGCTGGTAGCATCACGTTGGATAGCCGCAAACGAACCATCCGGGCGACGAAGGGTTGCGAATCGCTCGGGCTCAGTGCCCACCGTCTTCCTCACACGCTCCAGCCAAGCCTCGAACCCAGGTGGCTTCGTAGACTCGACAATCTGCAGGCGTTGTTTGGTAACGGCCTCAGCGGACTGGCGATACACTGACGATTCGGGGAAAGCCCTCAGCTTCTGGAGGGCTGCCGTATAAAGGTAGATCAGGGTCGGGCGAGGACTGGGATGGGTGATGACGCCGGTCAAGCCGGTGGGCGCGAAGGGCTCCAAGTACTTGGCCGACTTGACATTGGCCAGCAAGCGGAGAGTAGACCGCATGGTGAGGAACGTAGAATAGAAGCGACACAGTCCCAATGGAGAACGGCCGGGGATGGTTGGGAGGTCAGAGTTGGAGGTCCGTCGGGAGGCGGAGAAACAGAGGTTCCACGCCGCCCTCCTTTCGCCTTCCGTTCTAATCTCAACTCCCTCCCTCAGTCGTCCGTGTTGCGCTCCTGTTCCTCCGCCCTCTTTTCGTCTCCATACCTCTGTTTGCTTTCTGGCCTGATACCTGGAGCCTTTGACCGGCGCCCGCGCTGGCGCCCCATATCAAAGTCAGAAATCCAAGGATCTCATGCGCCACTAGTGTCATTCAGCTCTTCGCTCGTTGTATCTGTTCTTCCGTCTCTCGATTCCATTTATTTATACGATTTTTAATACCTCCCAAGACCTCTTTTTCAGCCAACATGAAGCCGTCGTTGCTGGCGTGGTCTCTGCTGTCGCTCCTCCCTCTTCCTGCTCTCGCCGCCGCCTCCGATAACTCCTCCCCCAACCTCGAGTCAAGAGATGGCCACCGTCTCGTGAAAAGGGCCGATACGGCTGGGAATGCGGACTCGGGATCGTCTTCAACCACATTCAATGGTCTTGAAGTGCCGCCGATGAAGGTACTGACGCAGGAGAATTTCGATGAGTCAGTCAAGGATGGATACTGGTTAGTTTCCAATGCTCTCGTCGGAAAGTTTTGGCTCTAAATTAAATAGGTTTGTCAAGCAGTACTCGCCGTCGTGCCCGTACTGCAGGAAAATAGCCCCTGCGTGGCAGACACTCTACGAGTACTACTACGTGAGTTTCCCTGTTAATGTTTGGAGTCTTATCCTGGGTTTTGTCTAACATCAAGCAGACGTCGGACCCATTGCAGACATCGTCTTCCAAGTCTCCTGACGTCCAGTCCATGAACTCCTTCCCCCGGTTCTACAACTTCAACTTTGCCTCGATGAACTGCCTTGCCTACGCGGATTTATGCAGACAGCAGAATGTCAAATTCTTCCCTACTTTCGCGCTTTACCACAATGGCGAGTTGGTGGAGCAATTCGAGGGGACGAAGACGATGGACGGTCTAGGCGGGTTTGTTGAAGAAAAACTGGAATCAATCAAGCCTGGGTCTCGCCCAGTGAGTGGCGTCAAATTACCGAAGCCGGGCTCGATGGGGGTCGACCCAAAGGCCCAACCAGACAAACCGGCTTCGAAGGATAAAAATCCCGAGGCCGGTGCTAAGGCCGGTGAAAAGCACAATGAGCAAGTTGCGCAGTTGGCCACCGAAACCGCTTCCGAGAAGGCATCCATCGCTACTGCTGGGCCGAAGGCCAAGGGGCCCCGGCAAACCCGCAAGGCATCTCCGTTCCTCTCACCGCCGAAAGTTTCCAGAAGCTGGTGACAAACTCCAAGGATCCCTGGTTCATCAAGTTCTATGTACCCTGGTGTGGCCATTGCCAGGCGCTGGCGCCCACTTGGCAACATATGGCAAAGGAGATGCGAAACACGCTCAATGTTGGCGAAGTGGACTGTGATTTGGAGCCTCGGCTCTGCAAGGATGCCCGAGTCGTTGGCTTTCCTACGATGTATTTCTTCCGTGGGGGCGAGAGGGTTGAGTACCACGGGCTACGAGGGCTCGGCGATCTGGTCAGTTACGCTCAACAGGCCGTCGAAATTGGGTCGGGTGTTCAGGATGTCGATGCAACGACGCTTAAGGAGCTAGAAGAGAAGGAGGAAGTGATCTTCGTATACTTCTACGACCACGCAACGACGTCGGAGGATTTTGAAGCCTTGGAGCGCCTGACCCTCAGCTTGGTCGGCCACGCCAGACTGGTGAAGACGAACAGTGCGGCTCTAGCTGAGAGATTCAGGATCTTCACCTGGCCGCGACTCCTCGTGGTAAGGGATGGACGAGCTAACTATTACAATGCGCTTTCACCCAAGGACATGAGGGACTTCCGGCAAGTGCTGTCGTGGATGCAAACGGTGTGGCTGCCCATCGTGCCTGAATTGACTGCCTCCAACGCCCACGATGTTATGAATGGCAAGTACGTGGTCCTTGGGGTCCTCACTCGCCGTCGCAACGAAGACTTTGTTCTGTCCAAGAGGGAGCTGAAAAACGCGGCGCTTGAATGGATGGACAAACAGACCCAGCTGTTCCAGCTCGAGAGAAAGGAACTTCGCGACACGAAACAACTGCGGATTGAGGAAGCAGACGACCGTGATGACCAACGTGCATTGCGAGCCGCTAAGAACATGCGCATTACGATTAGCGAGGACGACAAGAAACAAGTAGGGTTTGCTTGGATCGACGGTGACTTTTGGGAGCGCTGGCTCAGAATGACCTACGGAATCGATGTGGAGAACGGTGAGCGGGTTATTATCAACGATGAAGACGTAAGTGCATTTACTGGTAATACTGTTTGGTGACGAGGCTAACTGCCGCAGAACCGACGATACTGGGACAGCTCACCCAGTGGGGCCTCCATTATGACATCTCGGACATCTATTCTTGAGACGATTCCGCAGGTCATCACAAATCCGCCGAAGGTGACGCCCAAGTCGACAGTCGGGGCTATCGAGTCCACTTTCTTCGTGACTCGTTCTTTGATTGTCGACCACCCCGTAATCTTTTTCTTCCTCTTGACCGTCTTCATTGTTGCGGTCTCATTCCTGGCCAGAGGGAGGATGGTCAGACGCGCCGCGGGACGAGGCGGGATCTTGGGCAACGGTGGCGGTGGCCCAGGATTTTTCCATCTCGATGGGAAGGAAGGCTTGCTGAATGGTGGTGCAGCCGGGAAAGTCGATTGAAAGTGGCATGTACAGATACTTTCATTCTGATGTTCCTTTCTCTCATACTTTTTTTTTCTGCTCAGCTTGCGAGTTCCAAAGCATATTGTCTTTTTCGAGCTTAATGCGTTCCATGAGGTTGTTGATCTGGTTCTGGAGTGAGGGACTGATTGATTGGGTTGACCTGGGCCGAATTATTGGGGCGCTTTTATATGTCTCCTAGGTCTGTTTCTTTCACTTTTACCAGAATGAAGCCGTATACAATAAACCAGCCAATCAAACGCCTCGTAGGATCACAATTCTGGAGCACCTGATTGGTCCGATGTCCGTCACACGTGACTGTACTGTCCCGCATCCTGATTGGCCGGGCATTTTGTGCCGACTTCGTCCGCTTCGGGCGCTGTCGATACCAGCATTGCTCTGGATCCTCCCTGGCCAATTCGACTGTGCTTCCTTACCGCCGGACAAAATGGTATGTGCGATCTGACTGCCGCTATCTCAGTGACCTTGCGTTTCGATCATTGTGGTATCCTGGGTATCAGGCGGCGTGAAACCCGCCATTGACCAGCTGCCTTCTCCATACGACCGTCTTGAGAGGTGTGAGGTGATCAGTTGCTGACTCCAGCTGCAATAGGTCTTCTCTGCCACCCTCCGCCGTGCTGCGGCCCAGAACGTTGGGACCTACCGCTCCCCTCATTTCGCGCCCAAGTGAGATCCCCGATTCGGCTTTCTGGTTATTCGCGTGCATTCAGACAGAGCTGTGTATTGCTTGATATGGCAGCTGTGAAGGACGTCCGTCCCGGTCAATGGTAGCCGCATGATGCGTCATAGCATGAGTGGGACACGGCGCCGAGTCTGGGCAACCGGGATTGTGGAAGAACACGGCTTCTTTATCTTGAGACGGGCTGACGTTGGATGAACGCAGATACCAGAGCCCCCTCCGCATCAAGGGCATGAACTTCGGCCATCTCACCACCTAGTGAGTTTGGACTATCCTCTACAGCAGCCCCTTGCCGCTATACTGACGACTGCACGATTAACAGCGGGCCCATCGCTGGTGCCTTTGGTGTCTCCGCGGGCGTCTTCCTCGTTTTCTTCATGGGCGAAGTGCCCCGTGTGCGCAATGACATCCTGCGCCAGTTCCCGTTCCTCGATACCTACTTTGATCGGAGCCTCGCCCCCGAGGACAACGTGAGTGTTGATTTCGATAGATATCTGGTCTTCGTGGTCGCGGCACTGGCTAACTGTGTTACAGCCTTTCTAAGCGTTTTCGGATTGCATAGCTGGCAGTGAGCATACCTAGGGTCCGGGGGTGTGATATCCCGCGATGTTGGCTGCGAGATAAACTGTAGAATAGCGGCGAGGTTTGATAGCATATAGAGCCTCAGAATCGAGCTTGGTACAGATATCTGTTATTATGGGCTGTCTTTGCGCCGGAGTTTTTGTGGCTGCTTTGGATATCACCATCATCTCCACGGCGCTGCCCGCCATTGCCGACCATTTCCACTCGGCCTACGCCTACACCTGGATTGGCGGCGCGTACGTCCTGGCCAACACGGCCACCGTTCCTTCCTGGGGCAAGCTATCGGACATCTTGGGGACGAAGCCTCTGCTTCTAGGCGCTGTTGCGATTTTCTTCATCGGCAGTCTGATCTGCTCTGTCGGCGAGTCCATGCCTTTGTTTCTGTTTGGCCGTGCCGTGCAGGGCCTGGGTACCGCCGGGCTCATCACCCTGGTCAACATCTGTGTCAGCGACTTGTTTGCCCTCAGGGACCGCGGGCTGTACTTCGGCTTGGTCTCCGTCGTGTGGGCCCTGGCTAGTGGCGTAGGCCCCGTGTTGGGTGGTGTGTTTACAGAGAGGCTAGCTAACGTGAGTGTATGTACTCTTAACGGTCGATTCTTTCTAACAATTCACTACAGGTGGCGGTGGTGCTTCTGGATCAATCATATGCTCACCCATCCATTCCTATCACTCTCTGGGCTGACGCTCTTACCGAATAGTCCCAATCACCGGACTTGCCTACTTGTTGCTGTGGTTTACCCTCAAGCTCGATACCCCGCGTACCCCGATAGGGGATGGCCTCAAGGCTGTGGACTGGGCTGGCTGTCTTTTCATGATCGGCAGCACTGTCATGCTGTTGCTTGGCCTTGACTTTGGCGGCATCACGCGCCCCTGGAATTCGGCGACAGTCATCTGCTTAATCACGTTCAGCATTGTCTCCCTGGCACTGTTCATGCTGAGCGAGTGGAAGCTTGTCAAGGCGGCAGTCTTAGGGCTGCGTGATCGTCCAAGCTCGCAAGAGGAGCAGTCCGTCACCGGGCACAGGCATATAGATTCTGGATACCATTGACTTGGCATGCAGTCTGTACTGATGTCACATATCAATCGGTTTGGAAGTGGAATTTGGGATGATAGAGATTTTTTCTTGCTAACCCAAGCGACTCACAGGACTTCAAGCCATAGTGGAAGCTCTCAAGGTAGGGCTAAGATGCTTGGTTGCAGCAAAAACAATCGAGGAAAGCGCTGGCTGAGCTCTGCTACAAAAAGATTAAAGAAACCGGGCAGCCATAGGCGAGAACATCCTATACAGACAACGAGCCATTTCGATGCTGCTATGTCGCTCGTGGTATCAATTCACTCCATTTTCAGACAGCTCGAGCGATACTATGCACACTATTTGCTGATTTCAAAGATGATCTTCTGCGACCTCATGTTGTTGAAATCATCGTAACTACCACAGTCAGCATGTTCAGTGGTATCAGATCCCACTCACCTTTGAACTGCCTGAGACAGAGGCCGGATGTCGGTCACCATGAAACTGGGGACGGTCAGCATGGCTCAGCGCAACGATACAGAAGGGAATTGACTCTAGGATATCCTGCTTCTTCTCCAGGAACTCCATTGCCTCCCCGAAAATGCTCCGAACCGGACAGCGGCCCATCTGCAGCTGCAAGTTCTTGTTATACGCCTCGTTCCCAGTCCACGGGATTTCGGCATTATGGACTCCAACGCTGGAGATCCGACCCCAGGGCCGGAGGAGTGTGAAGCCCATTCTCAGCGCGTCGCTATGGCCAACCACTTCGATGACCACGTCCGCTCCACGGCCGTCCGTCAGCTCTCTCACCCGCTCTCGGAGCCCGCTCTCATCCTCCTGGAAATTCCACGGCTCCGCGCCCAGATCCCCGGCCAGCTGCAGCCTCGCCGGCACGCTGTCGATAGCAATGAGGTTCCTGGGCCGGAACTCCAGCGCACTGATCAACGCACAGATTCCCACCGGTCCGCAGCCGAACAGCAGCACCGTTTTATCGCGGACGTCCGCCTCGCCCACGTCGCCCGCCCCGCGGAACGCATTCCGCGCCGCAAAGAACCCCGTCGGGAAGATGTCTGCCATCAGCACGAGTTTCCGCTCGTCGATGGTCGCCGGCGCAGCCACCAGCGTCGAGTCGGCCAGCGGCACCCGCACGTACTCTGCCTGGCCGCCGTCCAGTGCCGCCGAGCCGTACAGCTTGCTCCCCGCGCAGCGGGACGAGAATCCGCGCGCGCAGTAGAAGCAGTCGCCGCAGCTGAGAGTGAAGGGGGATACGACGCGCTCTCCCTTTTGCAGGGTCTGGACTGCGCTCCCGGTCTCGACCACCTCGCCGGTGAACTCGTGGCCCATGATAAAGCCCGTTCCGGATGGCTGGTGGCCGCGGAAGACATGCAGCTCACTAGGGTTTGGATATTAGATGCCCGTGTCTGGAGCGAATGGCTTGTGGGTATCGTATGGTGTTGCCTACCTCCCGCAGAGCGCAGAGTACCGCACCTTGACTACCGCATCCCTCGGGTCCTGGATCTGAGGCCGTGGACGGGTCTCTAGGGCAACTTGGAGTTTGCCTTTGAAAACGACGGCCTGCATGGTGATGTGATTGTGGTTGGTGAGGGTCAGTTTGGCTGTATGGCTCCTTTTGTGGCCGATACTTACCTCGGTTGGTTGCCCAATGTGTCCCCGCAGTGCTACTCCGCATCGGAAAGCAGCCCTGATCCCTGCACGGCATGATGCGTTAGCCTCGTCTGGCGTGGTGGCAGACCTCTAGGCTTGGGTCAGGTGTCTGGCTTGTCTCGATCAAGTCTAGGGCTGTAGGGCTGGGGTAAGCACTGGAAATAGTCCGCTGTACTGGTCTGCAACCACCGGCAGTTCAGCAAACAGCCAACGTTGGTACTATCCACCATGGCCCGACTCACTTCGCATACAAGGAATTGCTCTTGGTTGGTTTATTCAACTGGTCGACAATTGCTTGGACTTGCCATCTCAGTTCCAGAATCTCTAGGTCTATTGATCTCTAATAACTCCAGCTAATTACACAGAACGATACAGCAGCATAATTACAGCCTCGAAGACGGATCGGTGAAGCGGTTAGCTCTCTTCATGAGATTGTACGCCTCAACAGTCATCTCCAGCACGATCTCGCCCGCAGACTGGCCGCCCTTGTTCACCATCGCCGATGCATATCCCATGGGTCTTGTCCGTTAGCAACATCCAACCAAACTGCAGAAATCTTACCTCAGAGCCGACTGGTCCTCAATCTCGTCAGTCAGCTTGCCCTCCTGGGACAGCTTATCCAGCTCATGCTCGAGAACCACAACGCCCTTGCTCTGCAGCTCCGCAATCTCAGCCTGCCGGTTCTGCTCCCAGTCGCGGACATACGGCGTGCCCAGGGCCCGCAGCGGCCGGCCGGTCCAGATCGTGCTCTTCACGGTGGAGTCGAAGCCCGCGTCGACGATTCTGCAACATCAGCCATCCGTCCCGTTCTGGAGCTCTCTCATCCGGTCTTGACTCACGACTTCTTCGCACCATCCGGCGCCGCGGATTCATTCGCAGTCACAAACCGCGTTCCCACCCACACCGCATCGGCGCCCAGCATGAGCGCCGAGGCCACACTGCGCCCGTCGAACATGCCCCCGGCCGCGACAAGCTGCACCGGATGCCCGGAAATGGGCGACTTGTATTGCCGGCACACGTCGGCGCAGGCGGGGATGAGGACGCTGCGCTGTCAGTGGGTGAACGATGCGATTAATGGGTCAGCATACCTGGTGGGAATCTCGCCGGTGTGGCCGCCGGCTTCGGAGCCCTGGGCACAGATCAGGTCGGCGCCGATCTGGCAGGCTTTATGGGCGTGCTGGATGGGATGGGTCAATGGCGGCTACAAGGTGTGATTTCGTCGAGGTTTACATACCTTTGGGTGGCCGACCATATTCTACGTCCATCAGCACGCGATTCCAAACTGACTCACCTACTGTAGCAGAGAAAGATGAACTCACCATATACAACACCCCCGCCGCATGCAACTTCTCAACAACCTCCTTGGGCGGCACCCCCACCGCCGAAACAAAGACCTTGACGCCGCCCTCGATGACGATATCGATCAGCTCGCGCAGGTGGCCCTTGGTATAGTCGACGTTGGTCCTGCGCGCCGACCCGCCAATCTGCGGAAGCAGCAGATCAACGCCGAACGGCACGGCCGGATGGCGCAGGCGCGCCTTGACGTCCGCGATCATCTCGCGCAGCATGTCCGGCGTGTACCCCACGCCGCCGATGACGCCGAGCCCGCCGGCGTTGGAGACGGCGGCAACCAGCTCCGGGCCGGAGGTATAGCCCATGCCGGCGAGGAGGATGGGGTGTTGGATGTTGAGGAGGGTGGTTGTGGGGGTTGTGAGGAGGGACATTTTGCTGGTTGTTTTTTTTAG
>RAQS01000243.1:0-29728 GCA_003698115.1 Aspergillus sp. HF37 | reverse complement strand
GGAGGGGAGGGGGGAATATACAGCAAAATCAAAAAATACGAAGTAAAGTAATAAAGACGACAAGGCCGATAAAACATGCAGATCAATCTCTATAAATCTCTATTCCTGCTCTGCTCTGCTGGCTGGTATGAGAGTATCCGATCTGCTGGGCGGCGATCGGCACCTAGGGCTGGCCCGGGCGGCTGGAGATCGACTCGGGTGCGATCTTCCGGTGGCTCGGGCTATCCACAGTACAACAGAGAGAGAGAGAGAACTGTACTACTTTGATTGCTTTCTGCTCCCAATTCCAAGACTGATTGATTGTATTGGATTCAGCCTTCAGTGTCAACACTATGGAGTATGCCGAGTTCACGCCCTCCGTCCTCGACGCCCAGTCCCTACCCCAATTCCTGTCCTACAGTCACGCAACACCTGAACTCCCACCTTCCCTCGACAACAACATTCCTTACCGCGTGATTGTCCAGCCTTGCTGCGCCGCCTTGCCTTTAGCTTATGAGCATACCGTCATTGAAGCCAAGGAATCACATCTGACCCCACGACATGCATGCAAACGTCCTGATCTACTACTCCCTGGGAAGCGTCTCGGTCCTGTTGACCTGCGCAGTTGCTATCCTCAATGGCATCTGCTACGCGGCTTCAACATCCTTGCCGACCGACAGTCCTGCGATCGAGTTGGCTATCGTCGGGCTACACGCTATGAACTGTGTTGAGCTCGTTGTTCTAGCTCTGCTGCTGGGAAAGGACGTCAAATATGGCCTGGCGGAATGGACAGCTATGAAGACCTGGATATGCTGCTGTATCGGCGTATTCCTCTTTATAACTACCGCGGCAACGGCGGCGGCAACGGCATGGAGGAATCCGCAGTCAACAATGGGGCGGAGCCAAGCGCTGATTATATCTCTGTGCGTTACGTGGGCGGCTTCGGTTTTCCATCAGGGGCTATTTTGTGGATTCATCTTGGTATCTGTGGCGAAAAGGGACAACGACCGTAAATGGCGATGTTTATTTCAACAGGACATGGAAGCCCGGTATAGCTCCAGTGCCAAAGGCAAAGGCAGACCCGTGCTGCCATCGCTGCACTATGATCGTCCGCTTCAGTCCGTGCCCAGCAGCCCAAGAAGCGTACCGGGCAGGCTATCCCCAGTTCGGTCCTTCGCTGCGAACGTCGGAACACAGGTTTTGGATCGCTACTCTGGACGGACGCTGCTCCAGCAGGAATTCAGGGCCAGCTCCCTCGACTTGGCCTCTCCAGAATCCCCTTTGGTACGCGGGAAACCACATGTCCGTCAAGGGAGCCACGACATATGCAGTGGATTCAGCGAGAATCATGCGCGGAAAGGCCATAAGAGCCATTCAGATGTCAAGTCACTCGACAGCGTTATCCTTCAGCCATCTTCCCCCAGACCATCCCTACCAACTGTATCGTCCCCAAACACTGATTCTGCGAAGCAAGTGTCTGCGAAACAATGCACTCCCAGCGAGAACCACATCCATCCATTGTTCCGTAGCGGGAGCGCATCGCCGCCGCCAACGCCGGCCCCGGGCACTGTGGTGACGGCGTCGCCGGTGGCAGGCCAAACAATCTCGGCCAGAATGGTCGGCCACATGAAATCATCGCCCTCGATCCAAGCCAGTGAAGAACGGAGTAGGTCGCCATTAACCGAAAGCGTGGCCAGCGTGGAAGACGCCCAGGAGCCGGAGTCGCCTAGCTATAATTATATGCTGCCCATTTTGGGAGCGAATTCGCAGAGGAGCGTTTCGCGGCAGGGGAGAGAGTATGACTTGAATGAATCTCCGTTCGAGAGCTGAATGAGTTCATGGAAGTTACCTTTTTTTTTTTTTTTTTTTTTTCCTCCTGGGGTGATTTGATGTTTTGCTTAGCCATGTCGATGTCTGTTCTGTTTGGGAATGAATGCAGTGGTAAGATGAGCTGAAGTAATAAAATATATATATATATATATGGATTCGAAGAGTAGTAGTGTGTGTGGTGTAGTCCGGAGTAAATACACTGCTGGTTCCGGAAGGGCGGCAGGGGCTTAGGTAAGCGGCGCAGGGGCGTTTCTTCTTCTCTTGTACTTTGCTGGCTCTACTCGACTTTGCTCTCTCTTTCCCTTCTGCTTCTTCCTCCTCTTCCTATTCACTTCTTGTGTTTCCGTCTCTCCCAGTCTCTTCTTTTTCTTCTCCCTCCATTGCCCATCTCCTCGTCTCCTCCTCCTCCTCTCCATTGTTGCTTCCTCCCTTCTCCCTCTGGCTACTCTACATAGACCAAATTCTGCCAAACTACCCTCCGCTTCTACTACTTCTACTTGATTATTCGGCTGTATTTACCTCCTGCACCTCTTTTCGCCTCCTTGTATCGCCTATCCCCGTCGGCTCTCTTCTTCTATTCCCATCTCTATTTCTACCCTTCTCATCCTCATTGTCATTCGCAATCATCCAAGTCTTGGCTAGTTCCGTGATCTTCTCTTCTTTTTCTCTAGTACTTGATTGACTCCTCTCCCTCTCATCTATATCTTCTATCAACACAACCACCCAATCATCGGGTCCGCGACTCTCGCGCTTTAATTCCCCATTCTTGGAGAGACAGCAATGGCGGGCGGTAGGCGTAAATCCTCCCAAGCAGCTGCTGCCGGGAGTGACGCTACCCCAGCCACCGTCTCTCAAAATGCATCCGGTGCGTTTGTCGTCCGGGACTGACTATCAATGGCTGATAAATACTCCAGCTCGTTCTACGGAGAGTAATACAGCTCGTGTTACTCGAAGCTCACGTGGGAACAGAGATGCCGATGCCGGCCGTAATGGCCTCCATCGTCCCACCAATAAGCCTTCCCGTATCGTGACTCTCAAAACTGGACGAGCGCGAAGCACGGCGGCCAGCGAGACGCGTGCGTCTCAAGGCCAGTCTGCCGCACCATCTACACCAGAGCCACAGACCCCCCGCGTTAGACGCTCAAAGAGGAGTGTTGCGGTCGAGGATACTCCGAAATCTACGAGGCATTCTGCGCGGCTCAGGGTCCAACCAAGCCTGCTTTCTAATGATGATCCCGCTCTCGACGAGGGAGATGGAGACAACCAAGAGGCCGGCAGCCCTGGTTCAGCTTCTGATAACGAAACGAAAAACACATCCCAAGAGGCGCAAGACGGTGTCAAAGACCCTCATCATGACCGAAACTCTAACACCACGGATCCGATGGTTGATGACCCTGACTCCGAGAATGATGAGATGCCCAATCCCTTGCAAGTTGGTGACTCTCAGGACCCAGGCGCAGAACCCACCCCAACCGAGCAGACG
Organism: Aspergillus sp. HF37; assembly: GCA_003698115.1. Classification (NCBI taxonomy): domain Eukaryota; kingdom Fungi; phylum Ascomycota; class Eurotiomycetes; order Eurotiales; family Aspergillaceae; genus Aspergillus; species Aspergillus sp. HF37. The sequence continues at coordinate 26,436 of RAQS01000243.1, read as the reverse complement.
TCAAATCCTTCCAGCGAAGGGAAAAACGAAATCGATCAATCTAGTTCCCATTATAATTCACAAGGGCCTTTGTCGAACCCCGGGAGCACCCCTAGCCCCTCCGGGTTCCGGAAACGAAAATCCTATGAATCGGAAGACTATGACTCCGGTTCTGCCAGTGCTGGCGCTTCTCCTAGCAAGAAAGTGAAGATTGATGACGAAGAGCTTGATCATGCCCCATGGGAGCAACCACAGAATGGCGCTGATGAAAAGGAAGAGTCTGACTCTCACGCGGACGGTGCTGAAGAATCGAAAGTGGAAGTTGAACCTGATCAGACCATGAAAGAAGTGGATTCTACTCCCGAAACTGACTTTGGACCTTCGCCGGCCGTAAGAGGCCGCGGTGGCAAACGGGGTGGTCGGGGTCGTCGCCGGGGCCGCGGGGGACGAAGTCGAGCGGCTGCACGCGCCAACCCCGGCAGGCGTGGCACAGGCCGAGGGTCAGGAAGAGGGACCGGACGAGGGTCGGGGCGTGGGACAGGTCGATGGTCAGGACGAGGACGCGCAAACCGCTTCCGAGGGGGCCGCATTGGACGTCACTCTAATATGTCTGATGATGGCGAACTCCATCGCTCGCCGTCACCGAGTGCAGAGGCCCAGAAACTCCGCGATCGACAGCGGGACCTGGACAAGGCCTTTAGGAAGGTAGCGGCTGCCCAACGAATGGCTCTGGCCGAGTTGGCGTCACAGTCTGAGAAGCGAGTTATGCGAGAGAATAATGCCCATTCTACCGTGGCCGAATACGACCAAATCAACATGCAGCTTAGAGAAAGGCTGCGGATGAAACAAGAGGCGTTGCGCCACGAATACGCGCTGAAGGTCGACCACGAGACGCGCCTACTTGCGGCCGAGAAAGAACGTATCAATGAGAGTTTCCAGGTGAGTCCGAGTCTTCCTTCCATTGAAATGTGTTATTAACATGGGCGTAGGAATCTGCTCAATACATCAAAGAAGAACATCTCCGCGCCGCCCAAGGGGCCTACATGTCATTTGTCGAAGGGCAGCGGGCAGCAGAGGATGACGAGCACACAGAGGTGAGCTTGACGTTAGAGAATGAAAAGAGACATGAGCTAATGCGAGTCTCAGACCGATGACTCTGATGCCGAACCCGTCGGGCTAATCTCCAAGCCTACCAAGCCGTTTGTGAGGGGATTCAATTCCTCGAGCGTGAGGGCGCCTGGCGGGGCCGCAGCTTATCAGCTTGCCAGTGCCAGTTGGGATGACTTTGTCCAGCGGGCCAAAGTGGGCGAGGATATTAACCCTCAGATGAGAGAAATGGGCCAGGGTCCGAGCCGGGATCTCCCCCTGTTGAGCATTCCGCCTCAGGAGGCGCTCGGCCTGCTGCTGAAGGCGACGGGAGTCGTCGAACAGGAGTCCGAGCCGCCGCGGGGGATTCCAAATGCCTTGCCCATCCTGGCGGAAGCGGCGGCGGCGCGGCCCCCCGTGATGCAGCGACCATTCCACCCCCAATTGCCCCCAGGGCCGTCCCTCTTCCTGCCGCGCCCACAGCCACGGCGGCTCCTGCCAGCGGGTCAACAGATGCTCCCCGATCCATTTGCGGGCGTTGGGCCTCCTCACCTTCCTCCGCCGCCGGGATCGAACTTCCAGAGACCTCCGCTGCCGGGGTTCTTGCCGGGGCAGCATTTTTACTATCCACCACCGCCGGGACCGCGGCCTCCATATTAGCGGGTGTTTGTCGGATGATGAGAGTTGACTTGTACTTTCTTTGTATAACTATGTGTAGGTATGGAATATGAATATGACTCAAAGTGGATATACAGTATGGAGTACGTACGTACAAGAGTACACAGAATCAGCGTGACTCGAACTGGGGCGGGTTAGTTAGTCATACAACGGAAGAGCGGGGCAGCGTTGGAGCTTTTTCTTTCTACTCTACTGGATACTACTTCAGTGTGCTATCAGCCTCTTCAATTGCCTCGTCCGTCTTGCAGTTACTTCTCTTGTCCCTTTCCTACCGGTGCTGAACCTGATCTCTCTCCCTTCACGCCTTCCGCCCTACCCCGCTCCGTCCTTCGACTCTCGATAAGACCGACTCTAGCGGTCAAACCCCCTCTACACCTCCCAACTCATCCATCCTCTCTCTGCCTCTTCTACACTCTACCCCGAAACTCCAGAAACCCGCAACGATGGCTGTGCGCGCCCAATTCGAGAACACGAACGAGTAAGCCCGTCCGCCCGACGAGCGACATCCATACTGACCGCAATCCGCTCGCAGAATCGGCGTCTTCTCCAGACTGACGAATTCATACGCCCTGGTCGCCGTCGGCGCCTCGGAGAACTTCTACAGGTGGGCTACTTTTTCCAGTGGCCAGGACCCTCCGACTGACATCGCATCTCCCCGTGCACAGTGTATTCGAAGCCGAACTCCAGGACACGATTCCGATCTGCCATGCATCTATTGCGGGGACAAGGATTATCGGCCGGTTGACGGTGGGGTACGTTCCTTCCTCCGACCCCCTCCCCTTCTGAGAGCGGAGGAGAGAGAAAGAGCTGTGAAGGAAGACCATGGAGGCTAATATGGCTTTTTTTCGCTGGATGTCTACAGGAACCGCAACGGCCTCCTCGTCCCAACAACCACGACAGACCAGGAACTGCAGCACCTGCGCAATACGCTCCCGGACAGCGTCAAGATCCAGCGTATAGAAGAGCGGCTCTCGGCGCTGGGCAATGTGATCTGCTGCAACGACCATGTCGCGCTGGTGCATCCGGATCTGGAGCGTGAGACTGAGGAGATGTACGCCCGACACCCCGGCTGTATAAGGAGTGTGTGTGTATGTGCGGCGCGCTAACGCTGATCGAATAGAATCGCCGACGTCCTGGGCGTCGAAGTGTTCCGACAGACCGTCGCCGACAACGTGCTGGCGGGCTCGTACATGGCGCTCAGCAACCAGGGCGGGATCGTGCATCCCAAGACCTCAGTGCGCGACCAGGACGAGCTCTCGTCGCTGCTGCAGGTGCCGCTTGTGGCCGGGAGTGTGAACCGCGGCAGTCCCGTTGTCGGGGCTGGGCTGGTGGTCAATGACTGGATGGCCGTGACGGGGCTGGACACGACGGCGACGGAGTTGAGTGTGATCGAGAGCGTGTTTCGGCTGGGCGAGATGGGGACCCAGCGTGCGGGCATGGGGGATGCGAATAAGGAGAGCATCGTGGAGAGCTTTTATTGATTTGCTTGTTTGTTTGGTTGGGGATAGAGGTCGTCAAAAATACAATATCGCCCCGAAGTGGTATCATGTCATTAGAACGAGTCGCCTGGGATATCCCGCTGGCGAGCTGGTGTACACGTCGAGCGATCTAAAACAATATGCAGCCAATATTATGTCAATATGCGAATTTGGGGTATTCGAAGTAACTGCCCTCGAAAAATCTTCAAAGCAAAAAACCCGCTGAACCAGAATCCGCAACACCAAACCTGTCTAACCCCGGCCGATCAAGAAGTGTGCAGCTCCAAGCTGTTGGGCTCAGTTTGACGGCGTATCATCCTACGTCTTCCCCTCGACGTCGCGTTGGATCTCCTCCGGTTCCGGGCTGCGTTCCTCCTTGGCCACAGCGCTAGATGGGAGAGGCTCACCATCCTCCGTTTTGATTGGCGGTTTGCTATCGTCCTCAGGCGGAGGAGGCGGCGGCGGCGGCGGCGGAGTTTCCATCGCTTGTTTGACGCCGGGGAGCTCGTCGTGCTCTTGCGTGATATCACAGGCATCCCCTTCAGGACCCTGCTTCGCTTCCTCTCCATCGCCCGGAGTCATGGGCGGAGGGGGAGGAGGAGGCGTTGAAGACCTTGGTCTCTTCACCGGCGAGCCGATGCTTTCTCCATTCTCCTTGATGGTCTCGCGTCTCTTCCGCTTCAGCGAGTCGCCCGGTTCGTCCGCCTCCATGGCCGTGGCGTTGCTCTCAGGCTTGTGGTCGTCGTCATCGGACATCTTCACATCCACCGCTTCGTCGCTCTCGACGTTCGGCGTGTCCTCCAGCTTGGAGTCTGGCTCCTTCGAAGGCCTCTCGGCCTTCTTCTTTGCGTGCGCTCGATGCTTGTCCGCCGCTTTGTCAAAGTATTCCTTGCAGAACTGTTTGACTTTCTTCTGTTGCTTGTCGCTGATTTTGGTCGGATCGCCGACCCGGTCGTTCTTGAAGTCGGAGTTGACGAGCTTTTTTGCGACCTGAGAACACAACACTTAGCTATCGCAGGAAGGTCAGGGGTTTGGACACTCACATCTTTCGCATAGCGCTTCAGGTCGTCCTTCGGGAGCTTGTGCTTGAATTTGTCAACCACATGTTTGATATGCGGAAACAGCTAGTAGAAGTTAGTGACCAGTTTTGCAGTGGACCATCGTTGTTCTCACCGTATTCTCGTAGAGCTTCTTCCGTTTCTCCTCGCTATAACCTCTCCATTTCTCCCGCCCCTCATTCTTGTCGGACGCTTGAGCAGCCGCTTGCGGCGTCCCTGGCGTTGTGGTCTTCTCTTTCGGTGTGCTCTCCTTGGCATTCACGATGCCGTCGATGATGTTCTGTAGTGCTTTATCCCTTGATTCTTTCGGTGCCGGCGGAGGCTGAGGGGCAGGGGTAGTTGGCTTGGTCCATGTCGTATCGCCGCGAGCAGAGTAGTAGTACACCCTTCCGTTTGACTCGGCGGCAAACCATCCGGCCGGCAGAGCTTTGGCATCAAAATTGCGGCGGAACTGCCTGCGGCCGTGATGGTGGGAATTCCTTTGGCTGTGGTTTCGACCTTGAGACGCTGGCCCGCGAGGTGCTTCCCGAGAACGGGATCTCGACCGCGAGCGCGACTTCGAACGCTGGCGGTCATTGCGAGTAGTTTCCCGTCGCTCAAACCGATTGACAGTTTGCGCTGCAGCCGCTGCATTCGGATCCCGTTTCATTCGGGGAATACGGTACCCGACCTCCAGCGTTGACCACACTTCCAAGAGCATGGCCGCCTTGTTCTCCACTCTGTCATCGCCGCATCCGACAAGCTGTTGGACGGTAGACTCGATTTTCGAGTCGAGGATTTTGTTTCGCGTGAGGCGAGGAAACTTATCTAAAATATCAAGGATTTGCAACACGACGTTGTGGTCGTCCTTCCACATGCCGAGCTGCGAGTTGAGGATCTGGTAGCCATGCATCTTCACCACACGACTTCGGACACGCTCGTCATTGCACTGCTGAATTCGACCCAGAAGCTTCACCGCAATCCACTTCTCCTGGCACTGCATCAGGGCGGCCATGACCTTGGTGACGCCATTCTCATCCAAAGACTTGGGCTGTACGCTGTCGACATACTCCTCATCAGCCTCGCCTGTCTTCTTCTTGCGCGGTCGCTTCGCAATCGCCGTATCCCAGCCATCTGCATCATCAATCCCCAGCGCCTCGATGGTCGCATTGGAAAGTTTGGTCGCACGCTCCGTTTGAGTTCGTCCGCCGATGAACCCAACACAGTTGGGCTCATCGCAATAACAGGGCTGGGGATCAGTCCCGTAGCGGTCGACGTTGTAGTTGAAAACGAGCTCCTCACCGGCTTCGATGTTGCGCTCGGCAAAAATGCCCATTCGGAGCTTCTCACCCACGACCCATTTGTCGACGTAACAGTTGGGATTGCAGGAGTGGTTGCAAAATCGGCCCAGGTTCCCTTTCTTGGTTGCATCAACGAACTCGGACTTGTTGAGGGACATGAAGTAGAAGTGCTTGATGCCTTCTTCATCGTACAGCCTCATCCGACGCCGAAACTGCGCTTCCGAGATGACTTCGCCGACGTACTCGAAGATGAACTGATTCGGTCGCAAATCGGCCTCGGCACGAAGGCCATAGCCCTTCTTATTCGTGCTGATGACGGCAACATCGGCATACTCCTTTCGCTGGAAGCGCTGATTTTGGCACTCAGGGCCACAGCCACAGTCACCTACGCATTCGATCTTGGTTGCGCGGTTGATGCAGTCCGAGTCCTCTCCACACGCCAGATTTTTGGAAACGGCAGGCTCTGGAGGCAGGGTCAGAATAAATAAGAAAACGGGAGGAACTGTAGTTTTTGTCTGGGATCTTATGGTGTGGAAGTCAAATAAACCAAGAAACGGACGAACTTACCCCATTCTTCAGCGCAGTCACATTCCATCGCATGCTCGGTATAACCCATGTACTTGTTAGCATAGGTACAGCGCTCCAATATTTCAAAAGTAGATTTCGCCTCAGTCGTGCAGTCGGGGGAATCCAAAAAGAGCTGAGGCGGCCGTGCGACGACCTTTTGGGAGGAGCTGCGGGCCAGTTTTGGCGGCTGACCGGGCTCGAGTTTGACGGTGATGTCGCCGCCGACTTTCTCCTCGAAGTCGTCTTCAAGCTCATCTTTTTTGACAGAAGAGTGTGACTGGCTGTGAGTCTTTGCCGCAGATGAAGACAGGCCATTCACAGGGGCCGTGGTGGTGGTGGTGGGCTCATCGGGGTCCTCCTTGATCGGCCCGCCATTAACCTCTGCGGAAGAGACTTGTTCGAGCTTCATGGCGGTGACCGCGTCTGCTACGGATTCCGACTGAGAGTCCGCGAAGTCATGGGTGGACATGACGACACGGACTGGGGAAGCAGACTAGAGAGGAAGAAGGGGAGGTTATGAAGGGAAGAAAGGGGGAGGAAGATCGGAGAAGTTGGACGGAGAGAAGAAGAGAAGAACCGATGGATGATTTCTCGGGCGCCAAGAACAGGTAGGAACACCGGCTCGCATTCGCATTCACGGTCTATGGACATGCACTGATAGTACTCGACATTCCTGGCCCCATTCATTCCTGCTTTATGCCCTCTGCTTTGTGTTCTCCATTGTCCTCCCGAAAAGTCTTCCATTCCCCGGTGTTCGCTCTCCGCCTGGTCCGGCGGGATCCTGAGATCTCACACTCAGTACAGTCGCGCCCATAGCCCATGGGCCATGACTCCCCAGAAGTGCCTCCGTATTGTAAGAGCTGACGGGCATTTGTTTCATTCGATTCTGGCCGTTTCGCGGGAATCGTACAGAGGAGCATGCGACCCTCGTGGCCGGCTGAACGAGTGCGCGTCCGACCGCCTAGCCGGTCGCCTGCCAGACAACGAACTAGGGATACCGGTCGCTCGATTGTCTTTCCGAGACTCGAAAAGGAGTCTGTATCTTGTCGACAGCGGAGGGGCGTGATGCTCCTTTGTCTGCGACGAGGTGTCAAGCCACCGGACAGGACTCTGTAAGGGAAATGTAGGAGTCGAGAGTTAGCAATGAAAGCTGGCAACTGAAACGCTATGCATTTCGCAATGCTTCAAGTCGCATAGACGCTCAGGATTATAGGCCATGGACGGCCTTGATCGTCAGGCCATATCCGTCATCTCACACGCCAGCACCACTCGTGATACCAGATCCCAACGCGCGAAGCCCACGGGCTACCATCGTACATGGAGTAGTCACAAGGATGTCATGTAGAATGCCTATTTCTCGATCAGCGTGAGGATGGGCTCGTTTTACGGCGGGTAGCGATTGGATGGGAGAGCGCAGAAGACCTGCATGCGCTTGGGCATCTTGGCTTTTCTTTTTCAATTCCGTTTCGCTCGATTTCCATGGTTCAACAAGGTCATTGGCGGGGATGGCTGTTCTGGACGCGAGGACGGAAGAGTTTCGGGGTGGAGGAGAACGGCGATGTGGGCTGCTGACATAATGGCAGCACACTCTCGACTCTTCTGCATGCATGGAAGAGCAGCTTTGGACAGTATTAAATGGAGAAATATGGCCGCTGCATATGCTATAATATTTAATATATTTTAATTACCATAATTATTTTTGATTAGCGTTGTCCCGACCTGTAATACCGTATTCGACAGAGCGGGTACCTGTGACTTTAGGTCCCTGCCAGTTTTGTGTGCAATCCAAGTCGCCAGTACTTCCCTGTATCTTACAGGTTACTGTACTGTCCTGTCCTCCTCCTTTTCCTCTGTTCTCCTCCGTTCTTCACTCTGCAACATCCCAATTCTCTCATCACATCGTGCCCCCCGATCTCTACCATCTATCCAGCTGATCACAGCTTTCCATGGCCATGGAGACCAACCATGGAAAGCCATGTCGAGCTACTAGTACGCCGACGGTTGATTCAGATTGGCGGGGCGCTGGTTCTACTGCATGCCGATGGCTCATCGTGCATGTCGCCGCGTCGCCTCGATAGTTCCTGTCCTTCCGTCGAATCATCATCGGTCTCTGCTGGCGGCTTTGCGACTTTCATGTACCCCTACGAACCAAAATTCCGACGGTGGGTTCGTTCTGCGTCTGGATGAGACACAGATGGAACCGTCCTTCTACTCCGGAGTATCCCACGGGACTCCATTCCAACCCGGCCAGTTCTTGGAATTGCGTCTTGCTGCTGCCTCTGAAGTTCAACAGGATGGAGTCAATGCGACACTCTAACTACATTCGCGTTGACCGAAACGGAGGGAAAAGGCTGGGTTTCAATCTCTCGATCCTTGCACCGTCCCATGAGCCATGGCTTCTCCTACCGAGCTTCGGAGCGATCGCCACTACTTGCCCGCGCCATGAGTTCCTGGTGCATTTGTTTTGACTTCCATCGTTCCCGGTCGGCCAGCCATTTGCTGGTTACATCGAGATTGTCGTCAATGGGGCTAATTCTTCGTCTGAGCCTGGCTTCAGAATCCACTCTGGGGCAGCTTGGGCATTGCATTAACTTTGGCCCGTCAGCTAGCATCCTAGGCGCTGGGTACCCATATTCGTCCTTCGTTTATGATATACATACAGGCGGAACATGCTGCTTCCCGCCGGGGAGTGCCATTTTTGCTAAGCAGCATCGACCAATCCAACAACCAAGCGGCCGGCTTCCATGCCTAAACCCTTTTCCTCTTTGCTCATCCTTGCTCCATAGTCTCTGGTCAGGGGTACAGCATACACCAGTCTGTTGCATTGTTTCTTCAACCTGGGCCTCACCGGTTCCACCACCATCGACTTCATCTTGGGAAGGAATCCGTGCTCGCTTTCCCGCCCGCCTTCTCTTTTCTTTCTTTTCGCTGTCTCTTGACAATCAATCGCCTTTCGAGATAGTGTTATTTTTGTATTTTTGTACTCGCCGTTGACGCCGTGTCCGGCGCTTGAGAGCATATGAAACCATAGTTTTTGAAACACCGCTGTTTTTCCTTCGGTTCAACGGCCTGATCCACCCAAACTACTTGCTTCTCTGATTGTTTTGAAGCGCTGCCTGGGTCTCATTCCCTGATCGGGAGGGGCGAAATTAGCAGACGCTAACCTCCGGAGTCCCTGCAGCTTTCCTGGTCGCCGCCGTCTCTAGTCCACTTCTCTCGGTTTTCGCGCGCATGTCTGTGGCATTTGCGCTGTTCTGTCCTGCGCGGTCCCGAATTCAAGGCCCGTTTGGCCAGAGAATTTCCTGGATGAGGATTTTTCTTGATTCCTCCCCTTCTTTTTCCTTGACTGCTAGTGGCTGTCTGCAGAATTGGAGACTGTTTACGTCCACTCGATTCCGGCGAAGACTCTCTTTCTCTGACGACCCTCTGGCCCATCCGTTCGCTTCGCTCTCAATTTCTCTTCTGTCTCCGGGTCTGGTGCGAGCAGCAGCAGCAGCAGTAAAGACGACAACGGCAACGACGACAGCATAGAAATATTTACAGTCCAGCCGGCCGCCTGTCCTTCGCTTGCATTATTTGTCCTGGGTCAAGTTCTGATTTCCTCAATGTTTGTCTTCTGCGCAGTTGCCCATTCTGTCCCCCCTTCGTCGCCGGTGTTCCTGATCGAGGCCCATTTCAACCACCGTCTGCTGTGCCCCTAGCCCGCTTCCCGATTACTACCTAAGAAACCACGTGTTTATTGTGTATACACTTGGTGTAGGCGCATCATTCCGCTTGGGAGGCTCTGTGGTAGTTTTGATTGATTTCCATTCTCTTTCATCTGGTTTTCTTTGTTTTCCCGTTGACTTGACTGTGCGACGTGTGGCTTGTTTATCGCTGCGCTTTCAAGTTGCTACTTTTCCTTGCGCATTGATTCTGGTGTGGAGAAGCCGGCTACGTACATTCGCTTCCATGGTCTCCTGGATATGTCGAATCAACCGGAAAGGCCATGGACCGAGGAGGAGAAGGTATGGCCTCAAGCTCGTCGATCACGCCGCTGAACCCGTGCGGCTATGGGATCGCTGACGCTAATTCTGGACAGTATACCCTGCTCACCGAAATACTGAAGAAGGCCGGAGTCCCTTCGGCCCATCTGGTCAAGATGATCAAGGACTTCCGTATATCCCCGAACTGGGTCGATATCCCTCTCCCTCCAGGTACAAATATGCAGCATCCCTCATCCTTTTCTGTATGCTGAGACCATGGCAGCCTTGGATTTGCTAACTCAAGCGACTTAGGTCGTTCCCTCAATTCCTGCCAGTTGGCATTCTATGGCATATGTCAGCAACAAATGCAACCATCGATGAGCCTAGGTTCATACCAGCCATCTCGCCATGAGTCGTCAGCATCCCCCGCAGGGTCTTTGGAGGGCAGCTCCTTGCGAAAACGCCCGCTGTTTCCTTCTGACAAACCACCTCTCGCGCCACGCGCCATTCAACCGCGACCACCCGCTAGCACAACTTCCTTTGGCAGTGAAAGTGGCACCTCCACCCATTTGTCTCCAAGCTTCGAGAACGTTGCCGGAGGCGAACCACCAAGGAAACGGGGGCGTCCGAGTAAAGCCGAAACTGAGCGGCGTAGAGCAGCCGCTGAGGCTCGCGGGGAGGCATATCCCCCACCCCGGAGGTCAGGCCACGGAAGATTGAAGCACGAATCTACACCAAGCAGTCCCGCTGCTGTTGAACAACAGGCCCCATCCTTCCTTCCCAATACGGAATTGAAGTCTCTCGAGGAACCAAGGCCTGAAATGCACCATGAGCCCCCAGAGAACAGAACCTCGATGGCCGTGGCACCCAGTATCGACCCGCGAGCGAGGAGTATGCCAGACCATGACACGGGTCCGCCTGTCAGGGAGTTGCCGAGGCCACCAGATTTGCGACAGTTGCTCCCTTCACCACAAGCGTTGCAGCTGGGCCCCAGAGAAACGGTTCTCCCGAGGATCGGTGCAGGAGAGCGGCCGCTCGAGCCTTTTCTATCTCCTGGAATCTCCCAAGCAGAAAGCAGCCGCCGAGTGCTAGTCGACTCTAGCAGCCCAACGCAGCCCCAGCCATCAGTGTCCGGTCCACAGGTGACTTCAGGTTCAACAACCGAGAAGTAACCAGAGTGACAAGGGCTTGATGCTTTATACTCGAACCTGACGAATGAACGCACCGATGACCGATAGATAGCCTTGATTCAGAAGACCCAGAAGGCGGATTCCACAACGATCAGCCCAATACGACTCCAAGTATCAGCTCGTGCGTTTCAACCGAGCGGCGCGATCAATGATTTGAGCATATTACGCATTGCTGGCTGTCACTACCTTACATCGATGAGTGAGAATTACGAATTCACGCCCGATTCCATGGAGACGTCCCATCGCACACAATGACCTTGAAGTTTTGACGATATTATGGCATACGGCCGGACAACCTTCTCTCACTACCAAACAGTCTCCATATCCCATCACAATCTCTCGTCTATTTTCTTTTCGTTCATTTCATGCAGCCAATGTTCAGCAACAGCAGCCGTGTTTTCATAGCGCAAGCTCTCTTTTTCTCTGAGTCGCGTATTCGTCTGGTATCCTTTGCTGTATTGCATCATGTCTTTTTTCGATTGCATTCGAAGCGTCTGATCTGTATCACTATGGCATCATTTACTTGTTTATGTTGGCTGGTGTATTATGGCGGTCCATTGGTTTGCTTCTGCTATATTGTTCTGCCTTCTGTATGGGTCTTCTGCCTACTAGTAATGTATAGCATTCACTACGTCCAACACATCCGCTTGACCTTGACTAGAACAACCGTATGTCACCTCTTTGCACTTCTTCTTCCCCCTGATTAGACTGCCTGCCTTTATCCTCCGCCAGTTGGGAATCCATCCGCCGAATATGTCAATAGCCTCTAAGGAGACTGCTATGTTTGTCATTTGGTCTTGTTGAATTTGGGTTGGGGGGAATGTCTAAGGGTTATGATGAAGGAACAAGAAAAACAGAGAGTTTGTAATAGGAATATGGAATATGATGAAGTATATACCACAAAACAGCATGCACTTGTATGTCCTTCGTTTCAACCGTTATGGATTAATATCATGCATATACATATACGTACCGTCCGTGCCAAATAGGCAAGACCATATCCATCCCAAACTCCTCATCAGCCTCGAGGGCCCCGAACACGACCAAGGAGACTCCGCAACCTCGTTCTCGGGTTCACCGGCACGGGCTGGTGGCCTGTTGAAGTATCGCCGGTCGCCGCGCCGGGCTTTGAGGCCGACGATGATGAGGGCTGTTGTCCATGATGCTCCTGGTCAGGGGGGTCCAGCTCCATCTGTTGTTGTTGTTGCTGCTGCTGCTGAATCAAAGCCCTTATACCACCCATTGCAGGCTGTTGTCCGGAGTGGACACGCATTTTTGCACCCAGCGCTGGCATGGTTCTTGATCTGGGTTCCTGGGATGCTTCGGAGAAATCATGCTCTTCGACTAGCCTCGCCACATCGCCCTTTCCTTCGACTCGTCGGGTCAGATATACCCTGGGCCCGGTTGTCTGAAGCGTCTGGCTGCGTTCTCGGATCTGTTCGACTTCCTCTCTGTAGGCCGTTTCGTAGATATCAAATTCGGCGGCGCCCGGCGATTCACTGACGATTAGGCTGGACATGTCCGCTGCTAAGTTGGCGTCCGAGATCTCGCGCGGAGATATGCTGTCGGGCTCTTCAGTGGTGGCGCCGGGATTGGACTCGTTTGCTTCCTCTGTTGGCGAGCCGAAATACGTCGAAGGGCCAATGAAGAGGTAAGGATATTCCTCTTCTAGCGGATCCCGTGCGTGTCCGCGGGTTCCTTCAACGCTTCGTTTTGTAGTGCTTGAGCTTGCTCGAGATAGCGGTACCTGGGATGAAATCGACTGCGCCGAGGGCACAGCCTGTACCTCATCGGACGAGTCTCCGCGTCGTTTGACGCTGCGCACCGAGCCCGACTCTCGCCGTTCCGGGCTAATGCTGGCTGTATATTTGACAGAGCCTCGCTTCGAAGACGCGCTGATTGAGTCAGTGCTGTCGAGCTGTCGCTTGCGATCTCGTCCACTCAGCGAACGCTCTTCCCCTAGTACATTATGGCGCTCGTGGAGCTTCTGGTTAACTGCGTTCAAGGTCTGATCCTTATCGAAAGACTCTGGAATATCACTCGTCAGGGCTTCGTCCGGCTCCATCTCCATGGGCGGTTCGACAAAGTGAGACTCGTGCTCTTGGCCAAGGATACTCTGCATCGGCGTGTCCGATTTGGAGGGATCAATTAGCCGCTTGAAGTTCCTTACGGCTTTCATCTGCAACTCCACGTTAGCATTGTCAATCGCGGTTCTAGAGTGATAGGCAACCAACCACTTTTATGAGTTTACCCAAGTTTCTTGTAATGGCCAAGTTCACCTCCTCTTCGGTAGGAGGAGAAACGATCTCCGCCGTGTTCTCTTCCTCGGACAACAGAGGATCGAGACCGTTCTTCGTCACCCAAGGGTGGACCTGCATATTGTGAGCTGCGCGCGATGAAGACTAGTCTCTGCAGACGCACCCGCAGTTCATCCATCGTTATCCGTCTGTCCGGGTCCTTCTCCAAGACCCGGACCATTAGATCCCTGAATACCTCATCTGTCTCCCCCATGCAAACGACAGGTTGACTCCTGATGGCCTCGTAAAGCTCGAAAATATTTCCCTTCTGAAACGGTAATTTCCCATACCGGAGGCAGTACAATGTAACACCCATGGACCATATGTCCGCTGCCTTTCCAGAAACGTCCCCATGTCTCACAACACATAGCTCCGGCGGGAGGAACGCAGGTGACCCCGCTGACTTCGCCGTGTACATACCTGAATCCTTCTCGAAAATCTCAGACACGCCAAAATCTACAATTTTGAGCACGTCTCCATTCGTTAGCAGGCAGTTGTCCGGCTTGATATCTCGATGCACGATACCCTGCGCGTGCAGGTATTCAATTCCCAAAATCAAGTCACGGAACCAGCAACGGCAGCGCTCGTCATCGTAAGGATCAGCCGTATCTTCCAGTCCGACCTTCATTATCACGCCCTTCTTGCACATCTCCATGACCATGTACAAGGAATCTTCCGTCGGGTCATCCAAGACCTCTATTAAAGACACGAGGTTGTTATGGTGTAGCTTTTTCATAATCGCTATCTCCTGCTTGATCAATTCGAGGGAGTTTCCCATCGTGTCTTGCTCGGTTCCGGAGGGATGACGATGGAGAGGAGAATTGAATCCGGCTCCTGGATGCTTTGGGCGAGGTCGCCGTAGCAGGTGCGATCTGGCGCGTCTCCTAAGCCGTGACTTGGAAAACTCTTTTACTGCCTGCCCCATAGTCAGTCAGCCGAAAGAGATCGAAGCGTAACCAAGTGCTTACATATTCGTTCCCAAATTGATCAACGGCAAGGTGGACAGCGCCAAAAGATCCTCTTCCGATCTCTTGCCTGATCGCGTATTGATTGATTCTGTGCTCCGCGGTCCCATCATCCTGACTAGTAGTGTATGCGGATCGAGCATTGAGCGTTTCCTTCCATCCACGCCGTCAGTTGACTGGAGCTAATGCAGGGTCAACTACACAACGAACCTTTACGGGGCGTCTCGTAACGGGGTTCCGATGATGGTGTCTTAGCGGGGTTCCATACGAGGATGACGACCTAGAAGTCAATTCCCAGTCAATCAGCAGGAACTGAGAAGCCCCAGATGGGAGACCTACGTCTCTCGGGAAAGAATGCCTGGACGGTCGCTCAGCACTTCGGGAGCCGGATCCTGAATGGCTTCCTGGTGACACGGGTCGACATTCTCGTAAGCCATTTAACCGCGTAATTCGGCAAGAAGGACGGCACGATGCTGTCCACGGAGGTTCCCGAGCCAAATGAGCCCTTATTTGGGTGTGCTGCGGTTGGACCTGGGCCGGGGCGAGATGGGCTGATTGCGCAGATGCGGAGAAGTAAGGCGGGGGAAGTCAGCGATGGACGGGGAGACGACAGACGACAACGCTGCAATTCCAGATGAGCAGCGCACGGAGAGCAGAGGCAGGACAGAAGCGGGAGAAGAGGCGACGACGAGTTCAGCTGCCCAAAATAGGAACGCGACGCTGCCATTATCGATAAAGCGAATATCTCCCCTCCATTTTGCCGCCCTCACCGCCCACGGGACCTAGTTCTTGGCGCCGATGCCCCTGTCCAGACCAAGGTTGCTTCCGCGTCGACTACTGCTGTTCCTGTCGCCAACAGCTCCTCTGACACAATGGTCGTCTATTCCTTCTTTATTTTCGACCGCCATGGTACTCCCCTCTTGTCTGCGAAATTCCAATTCAATGCTGACCTGCCGTCCAGCCGAGTGCATCTACAACCGACGGTGGCTTCCCCGGTCCCCGTCGACATCCAGCAAGCCCTCGCGGCCAACTTCGGAAGTAGCCTCGACGAATGGAATACCTCCGATGTTCGGACAATCAGCACGTACGACCGACGATGACGCCAAGCTCATTTTCGGCACGGTCTTCTCTCTAAGGAACATGACACGGAAATTGGGCGGCGAAGACGACAGGTAGGACTTGTTGTCCGCAGGAACGAAGCAAAGCTGACTGGTGGAAACGCCTGTTTAGCTTTGTTTCCTATCGAACTAGCCAATACAAGCTCCACTACTATGAAACGCCTACAAACATCAAGTTTGTCATGCTTACGGATATCAAAAGCCCCAGCATGCGTATCGCCCTGCAGCAGATTTATATCAATCTGTTTGTTGAATACGGTGTGTATATCATCTCGTTCAATCAAACGAAAGGCATGTTGGGCGTTGATCTGACTCAATTGCATCCTCAGTGGTTAAGAACCCGTTGTCTCCGGCTGAGCATCCCGGCGGCGTGGGGGTGAACAACGAGCTCTTTGAGGAGTCCCTGGAACAGTTTGTGGTATGTCTCACGAATACTGAGTGTCTGGCCGCTTCTTACCTTGCATCAGACTCGAGTATTGTCTTAGCACCGTTACACCGAACCTCTCGCAAATCTTACTCCGCCTGCTGCAAGGCAAGCGCAGTACACCCTTGGCGCGCCGTTTCCAGGATGCTGTGGAGGACTGTCACCGGGTATGAACGCCAATAGCTAAAAGCGTCGAGTCACGATGACAATATATCCGGAGACGGTTGGTATATCATGACGTCCCCAACAATTGACCGACAAGGGCCATTGACCGGGATAAGTGTGTTGGGCGCTTCAGTCCACGCCACGTGGGTATACGACAGGATTGACAAAGGGCAATTCGGAAACGGCCGCAGCCGCATGTACAGGATATTATTCCCGGGTCGTCTTATTTGTCCAGTGTCTAGATCAAGCCACCGTACATGGGCGTCTGGGCAGCGCGGTGTGCCGGCTTCCGTGACTGCGTGGATGGTATACAATTGATCGTCTCATGTTGAAAGGTGGCCATGCACTTCTAGGAAAGGGGCTTCGCTGGCGACATAAGGGCAATGCATATCGAACATGGTTAGCACTTCAATGAAAGCCGCCCCTAGCAGACCGACAGAATTGGGGCCGTCTTCGGTTCACCGAAAGAGTCAGATAGCGTGCTGCGTGCCAAAAGGATTGGCTCATACTAAAAGTAAGGCACGTTTTAGAGCGACAACAAGGTAGGCCGCCGAGAAAAAGGATGAGCTTATATGCGACCGTTGTAACCTGTACTCCGATCACTGTGGCTAGGTCATGGCGGCTACGAGTACCCGGACCAACACCCGTATTGTATTCCGAAACAAAACGAATAAAGCCCGATGCCACAATACGTACCGTACTGTATCATATTGTAATCTTACCATCAATGCAGATATCAATGACGCCTAATCTGGTGATAACACACAAACTGGCGGTCAACATCGCCGGCCGGCCGAGGGATAATACGAAGAGAGAGACATAAACGTGCCGAGCCACGCACCGGGCATTGGTTCCAAAAACTCCCGATCTGCCTTAAACCTCTTCCGCATCTGTTTACGGACGCCATTTTATGCAAGTAAGCAAGCAAAGCTGGCCAGCAAGGGAGTACTGTATCTACGAGCGCAGGGGCCAGGAAAAAAGACAGCCAGCCCCTGCGACACCCACAGACCTACAGGTTAGGCATGTATGTCATGACAAGTCGATGGATGGGGCTGCGGACTGGCGATGAAAAATGCCTCGTTGATGTGTGTGCGGTTACGTCAGGGGCTGGTGGGGGAGATTGAGATTTCAGAAAGGGCAAAAGGGGATGGTCCAATCCCATGAGCTTAGCATACAAAATGCGGGACGCTGACTTGTTGGATGGTAGCGATAGAGATCCGCAGTTGAACCCGCTCGAAGATCGATGGGTCTTGGGCTGTGAGAGTGGGCTGTGGCATGTACACTTCTGTAAGAGTACATACAAGAAGCGAATATCCGAGGTGACTTGCCGGCTCTTTGATGGTGCTATTATTCTCTTTGTCTGGTAAGAACCAACCTGTCGATATTGGCCGATAGGAACACATTCATGTGAGTCAGGCCAGATCATATCCAAGGTACACGGTTTCTTGAGGGAACGAGCTTATGATCAGATCAGATGTCGGATACGAAGCTCTACTAGTCTCCGAGATGATTGTCCACCGGGGTACGGGGATGCTTCCACTTTAAGCACCTGCGGGTGTCTGACAGCTGAAACGGTGCGATACTAGTAGTGACTCAACCATGGTGGTAGAAGCGAACTGGCCGTCTGTATGCAGTGATAGGTGATTGACGGGTATCATTCAATAAGTATTGCTCCAACATACATGCAATCCTGTCGAGGACCGGGCATGAGGTCACTCGAGTAACCTGGCAGCAAGTGAAGGCGACTCCAATGGAGGATTGAGCTCGAGCAGGCCATGCACGTTGTAGCGATGGCGATGAGGGGACGAATTGGAAAGTCAGACAAAGGACAAGGATCTTTGTGACAGAGCATAGGCCCCGACCTCGCTGACATAAGGCCGAGAGAAGACCAGAAAAGAAAGTGATCTGGCCAGATGTAAAACAAACCCATTCCGGTATGGGAGAAGCCGGTCAGTTGATTGATGTCAGGAGCAAGGTGAATTGTAGAGATAGTGTGGCTAGGAACCCTAGGAACCCTAGGAACCCCCCCTCACATGCCGCAGCACAGACTGGCGTCGGCAACAAGGACGAATAGACTGTAGATTCCTTCCCCTCAGAGTCGATGCGGGGACCAACCGAGTCCATCCATCCACAAAGAACTGCGGCGGCTGCACAGCCTCACCCTTAGCTTTGTTTCATTTCAAGTTCTTTCTTTCTAACCTGTACGCAGCGGCCAAACCCGACGTCATTTGGATGGATGATTTGCAGGAGTACGGGCGGTATGGCAAAGGACTTTGAAACACTGCCTGCAGTAGAGTCGGGATTGCCAGATTGGATCCAGGGTTGCGTTTTATTGTACGTACGTTACTGAAAGATTGACTGCGCCACTTTCTCGATGTAGCGGAATTGCGAAACAATGCCCGAAATCGACTGCTATCCGTTCTTAGAACAGAGATCTATTATTAATTATTATTATTATTATTATTATGAAAATTATTATGAAAATTATAATAGATTCCATACAGGGATACTATCTCATTTTCTACCTGCACA
This sequence comes from Aspergillus sp. HF37, assembly GCA_003698115.1. Taxonomy (NCBI): domain Eukaryota; kingdom Fungi; phylum Ascomycota; class Eurotiomycetes; order Eurotiales; family Aspergillaceae; genus Aspergillus; species Aspergillus sp. HF37. Next base: position 7,654 of record RAQS01000243.1, on the reverse strand, counting down.
GGAAGTAGGAGCATTAACGTGAGTCACTAGCGTATTATTATCCGTATTATGCGTACCCGTAATACTGTAAGATCGCCGGGTAGTCCTGTAACCGCGAGCGGCCAGATTCTATTACTCGATTCGATTCCGACATAGCACTCCATAGTGAGGGTTTTTTGACTTCTGCGGCGGTACAGTATCGAAATCTCCTTTGTGACCATGCGCCGTATTATTACTGTCTTTCCACTCTGCTTTCGTTCCCACAATTTTGACTGGCAGCTGCCTGCTGCAGAAATATGAAAGCCCACACACCTCCCTTCCCGCAGCAGACAGAGTATTTCAGGCCAACTGCCTCCTTTAATCCCTCATGATCGAAATATTTTTTGTGCCTGTGCAATTAGAGTCCAACGGAGCCTGAGCCTGAGCCTGTGTCTGTCCCTTTTGCGTTCTACTGGAAACCCTCCTGTCGCCCTCGCCACATCTGACCTGCGGCTCGACTATCTACTTTATCTGGGCCGGCCGCGTGCCTTTTCCAGCTTTCTTTCGTCACCGGTTTCCTTTTTTTTCGCTCCTTGTCGTCGCCTCAGGCCACTCGCTGACTGGCCCCGTCACGGTCTCTTGAAATTTTTGCCTCGTTCTCCCTCAAACCTCCTTCATCTCTCCATCTGACGGGCATTGTTGGCAACTTCAGCCTCCGTGCTGTAGGCGCTTGTCCTGTTTCTCCGCTCTTTTATTGTCACGGGGGGCAGGCTGTTCCTCCTCTCCTCCGTGTACAAACCCGCCTGATTACCGCACATGACTCCGCAATCTACTTCGCCTGCGCCTTCCGCTGTCTCATCCACTGCCACTTCTCTGCACTCGCAAGACCATCGAGATGGTGATCCTCACATAACACGAGCCCTCGCGGGCATGGATCTGTCCGCTGCGAATGGGGATGTACTCCCCATGCCCCCTCCGCCGGCGAAGACCGCCAAACCAACCATGGCGAACCGCATCTCCCGCATGTTCTCATACACCGCCGGCAAGACTTCGCCGAGGGAGTCCGATTCCAACAAGGACTTTTCGGACGCCAGCGCCGAAAGCTTGAAAGGCGTCGCAAATGGGAAGAACAGCAAGCCGTCATCAAGACAGTCGTCCCGGGGCCCCTCCCGTCGGACGTCTATCAAGGAGTCGTCCGACAAGAAGGGGAAGGCCAGCGGCAAAGAGCAGAAGGAGGCGTCGGCCGTGCACAAGCGGTTTGAGATGTTTCCGGATGCCATGCACTCGCATTACCTTCGAAGCGCCAAGCGCCAAGAGAAGCTGACCGACCTACTGCGCGACATGCTTGTTGGCGGACGGAAGAAGGATGATCACGTGGACGACCAGCAACTGTCGCTGATGTCGACCTGGATCGACCAGTTCAAGCACGAGCGTGACAAGCTGGCTGCTGACAAGAAAGGCGGCCCAAACGCTACGGCCTCGCTGGTCGACAAGTATGGGAAATGCCAGGAGATTGTCGGGCGGGGTGCGTTTGGGATCGTTCGAATCTCCCACAAGTCCGACCCCAAGGACCACAAAATCGAACAGCTTTACGCCATCAAGGAGTTCCGCCGCCGTCCTCAAGAAACCGGCAAGAAGTACCAAAAACGCCTGACTTCGGAGTTCTGCATTTCATCCTCCCTTCGCCATCCGAATATCATCCACACCCTTGATCTGTTGCAGGACGCGAAAGGCGATTATTGCGAGGTCATGGAGTACTGCGCCGGCGGTGACCTGTACACTCTTGTGCTGGCTGCTGGGAAGCTCGAGGTCGCCGAGGCCGACTGCTTCTTCAAGCAACTTATGCGCGGTGTGGAATACATGCACGAAATGGGCGTGGCCCACCGTGACCTCAAACCAGAAAATCTTCTGTTGTCCACGCACGGCGCACTCAAGATCACAGACTTTGGTAATGGCGAATGCTTCCGCATGGCGTGGGAGAAGGAGGCCCATATGACGGTTGGCCTCTGTGGCTCGGCTCCATATATCGCTCCCGAAGAATACGTCGACCGGGAGTTCGACCCAAGAGCGGTCGACGTTTGGGCGACGGGCGTGATCTACATGGCTATGAGGACCGGGAGGCACCTATGGAGACTCGCCCGCAGAGACGAGGATGAGTTTTATGAGCGCTACCTGGAGGGCCGCAAACATGAAGACGGCTATGCTCCCATCGAGACGTTGCATCGGGTAAGAACCACAAGGTCATTTGTGAGTGGGAGCTTGTACCTGACATATTCTTACCAGGCGCGCTGTCGAAATGTGATCTACTCCATCCTCGATCCGAATCCCACTCGCCGCATCAATGCCTCGCAGGTTCTCAAATCCGAATGGGTTCGCGAGATCAAGATGTGCAAGGCCGGCGAGGAGGGATTCTGATCTCCGCGAGGCGTCCCTCTACCGAGTAGGCAAGTGCTGTGTATCCTGGGGGTCATAGTCCGGCGCGTTGAGTTGCCGTTGTTCAATGGCTGTGTCCCGCATGGGTACCTGTTTCTCTTGCCTTCTGTATCTACGATAACCGGGGTGTTGCACCCCTCAAGACCCTGAACCTCCTTGATATACCAGGAGGTCTTTTGCTTTCTTGCCGGCGTTTGCCTGTGGATTGCGCGTTTTAGCTGTGGTTTAGCTTGACCATCATGTTTCCATGTTAATGCAACGAAGAGCCATGACCTTGCAGCTCTTTCAGCGTTTTTGTCTGGTGTTCTTCAGCTGTCTTTCCTCTTTTCCCTTTTTTTCCTATATCGCTTTAATTTTCATTTACTTTCTTCTCGGCACAGTTTACGGATACCTGTTTACGTTGTTGGCTTATTGCAGCGCGACTGTTGTATACTTTTGACGATTACGACGCATGGCGGCTGATCGAAATCAAAATTGAATCTTTCGATGTATGGGTTTTGTTTTTCTTTATTTTCCTGTTGCATATGTTGGCTGTCTGAATATCGGCGTTGTCAGGGCAGGGGCAGCAATATACCCTTTGCATTCGTCCAAGTATCTCTGGTAAATGGTTTTCCGGAGTAGACCCTCTCCCGTTCGGCCAGGCCGATCCTGCGGTGACGGTATTCAAAATGGAGCAAACCGGTTACTCGAAGACCCTGAACTATACTGCTGCCTGTGGCTGTGAAAGCGAGTCTGGCCCATCTGTTCTGCACTTTGGATCCACACATGGCCAGCAAGCATACCTTAACCCGCCTCGCTACGCATAGGGGACAGGGTACTCTGTACACGCGAGGCAATTGCGCGCGGTCGGTTCCGACGGTCAAAGGACCCATCCCGTGAAATCCCAGCAAAACAGATTACAAACCGGCCTATTGGCCAGCAGTCGGTAAAGCCACTGGGGCTAGGGAAGAGAAGGGGGTTTGGGCTGCATGCCGATCAGGCAGCGCGTGCAGTGCAGGTTGCAAACTACATGCCTGCTAGTAGGTGTACAGCAATAATTACACCGATGAGCCGCTCCCTCTCGCCCGTCCGTACGGAAGACGTACTGTACTAATATTTGTCATGTATTCTCTGGCGCCTCTTGGCTTCCTCCCTGGTGCTGGGTTTGGCTCGACTGGGCTGGGCTGGACTGGTTTGGGTTTCTGGTCGCGACTGGACCCGTTTTTAGGCATCTGTCATTACAGCTTGGCGTGGCATGTACTTACTACTCCTAGTATCCCTATGTATTTGCAGGTTCTTACGGTGTACATACCCTGTACGCAGCGGGCTGTAAGGCTGTAAACAGGTTGAGAGCGAATCGACGCGGTGTCTTGGTAGTTTGATGTTGCATACTCTGGTAGGTATTGACTGCGTCGGTGGGGGTTATTCATGGCTATGCTGGTTTACTACGTATCTGGATATGGCATAAAAGTGCATAGGGCAATGGTCGTATCTATAAACTGCCACAGATCAGATCCACAATGACATTCCTTATTAGAATGGTGGGGTGAGGCTTCTACTGTACACTACTGTGTCCGGCATAGACGAGGGTACTGTGTATATATTTGTCTGTCGGTTCCTACAGTTGATATACGTTTCCATCCACGGGTGGCTGCTGCTGATAATGGCACATATCTTTCCAGGTAGAAGCTGGATAAATGACAAAATAGATAGTGTTGTATCATGTTCAGCTCCGTCCGGTACGAGTAACTGCAGAGATGGCTGTCTTGTAGAAGAATGAAGAAGGCGCGCCTTCTTTCTTTCGATCTGGATCAACTTGCTCTATGGACTACTCCCAATCTGCATGTTAATCTGCAGGATAACAGCCCGAATATCTCAGATCACCATGATTCCCAAATCGACTCTGCTGGTCGTCGGCCTCCTCGCATATCAACAGATGACCACTGTGCAAGCGCGAGATATCCCGCCCAATCTGCAGTCATTCTATGCCACGGTGAAGGTGAGTTGAGTTCTGTCAACTTACACCCCATACTCGCTTGACTAACGTCCGGAGGAAACTCCATGCTCTCGCCCCCTCCGAACCGGCTTCGAAGACGGCCACGGAAACCGTACGTCGTCTCCAGCCCTATCCCATCTCCGATAATACCAAGAACTCGATCTAACCACAATCCCCCCCCGCAGCGGGCTTCTCCTACTGCGGCGATTACAAAGGCCTGATCTACCTAACCGGGCCCTCAGACCTCCCCCTCGGCGACATGGACGTAGACTGCGACGGAATCGACCGGAGCGCCGGGTCCTGCGTGGACGACACGACGGGGCAGGACGAAACCTCGTTCAGGAAAACGGTGACGAAATACAACATCCCCGACCTCAACTCGAGTGTCCACAGCTACGTCGTTTTCGGGAACCAGGACGCAGAGCCGACCTTTGATCCGTGGAGGGCCGGCATGGAGCCGCTGAGCGTGATGGCGATTGTTTGCAATGACCAGCTGGCAAGTTTGTGTCGTGCTGTCCTGAGTTGTGGCTGCGGAACTTGCTGATGAAGTCATCGATGCAGTTCTACGGCGTCTGGGGCGACAAGAACGGCGGCGTGTACACCGGCGAAGCGTCGATCTCGCTGGCCTCGGCATGTTTTCCGGATGACGAGATCTCGGGCGATCAGGGGTACAGCGGCCATGATGTTCTCTATCTCGGGTTCAAGGGGAAGAGAGCAGTGCCCGGGAAGAAGGGCGCGGATTGGGGAGCCCGGTCGTTCGGTGACTTTGAGGACTCGCTGGCGAGAATTGGCGATGGGCTTGTGGCTCGCGTGTCTGACTCGGACCACCAGAGGCAGGCGGATACTGGGCTGGTGTCGCGGCCGAGGAGCTCGAGTGCGGTCTATGTTTGGATTCTGCTTGTGACGCTTGCGGTTTGTTAGTAGTCAGACAGAGTTTGGGGAGTGTCTGACTGTATGTCAGTTGGTTCGAGTGTAGTATATTTAACATGTATACGGACTGCTGTTGAGCATGTTCGTTGAGACAGTTCGGCAGGTCTGAAGATGACAATACCGTATCATACACAGGGCTGAGACCCGTGCACAGCCACTATGAGACAAGCCGAAGCATCCCGCGGCCGTCTTCCCTTCAGCCTCCTCCACCATTTCCTCGACTCTCTTCCCCCAAGGCTCCCGGCGTGAGACGCTGCCCTTCTGCTGTCCACCAGATCACCTGTTGGAACACATTTCTCTCTAAACAGTTCACTTTCCTTGCGCTTTTTCTTCCAGCCGAGCTTGCCGACTGCCCACCGCCATCATGTCCTGGGCAGGTAAGTATTCAAATCGCCTTTGACAGTCTCGCACCAGTATCTGACGCCGTTCTTCGATTACAGGGTTCAAGAAAAATGTCAACCGTGCCACGACGCAGGTGATGATGAAGGCCGGTATGTCCATGCTTCGTCTGACCGTCCCTCCCCGCCTCCGGTCATCGAGACGTTACACTTGCTTTTGCTTTGCATCACTTCGCATTTGGATATGAATACAGGAACTTGAATACTGATGTGCTCGACATGTCTCCAGGACATGTGGAAAGGACCAATGATCGCGACTACGAAATCGAGGAGCGGTATGCCATCCTGCAATGTCTTGGCTCTACGAGACCACTAACGAGACTGCACAGTCGATACCGAACGATGGAGGCGGCCTCGAACCGGTTACAAAAAGAAGCAAAGGGATACCTGGACTCATTACGAGGTGGGTCATCATGAACAGACTGATTGCCGATCATCGATCATCGGATTGTGGCTGATTCATGGTCGTTTGCAGCCATGACGGCTTCGCAGATGCGCATTGCAGAGACGATCGACGCTTTTTATGGTGATGCCGGGACGCGTGATGGCGTGAGCAGGAGCTACAAGCAGGCCGTTGAGGATCTCGACGCCGAAACGATCAAGGCTCTGGATGGACCGTACAGGTATGAGGATAGGTCTTGGTAGTGCTGAGAGGGGCGATATGCTGACTGCTGATCGTAGGACGACGGTCCTGGATCCGATATCGCGCTTCTGCAACTACTTCCCCGACATCAACGAGTGCATCAAGAAGCGAAACCACAAACTCCTCGACTACGACTCGATGCGGGCCAAGGTCAAGAAGCTGGTCGAGAAGCCCGACAAGGACGCCACCAAGCTTCCGCGGACGGAGCGGGAGCTGGAGCAGGTCAAGCAAATCTACGAGCAGCTGAACGAGCAGCTCTTCAATGAACTCCCGCAACTCATTGACCTGCGCGTGCCTTATCTGGACCCGAGCTTCGAGGCGCTCGTCAAGATCCAGCTGCGGTTCTGTGCCGAGGCGTATTCGCGCATGGCGCAAGTACAGCAGTACCTCGACGCGGAGACGAGAGACCAGTATGCGCGGGGCGACTTGGACAACCGGGTGGAAGAGGTGCTGCAGGAGATTCGCGACTTGAGCATAGCGGGGACTGTTTAGGGAGATGGGTTGGAGTCATGAGCCGGTATAGCGTGCTTTTATTGTTTTATCTTTTTCGTGCTGCATAATGTGAACGCATCTGCCTCATGCTCATGAAGATGGATGGCACTACTGGCTGAGAAGCTGTTTTGACCCGGAGTAATCTGCAGCTCTAGCGAAGACGAATGGGTATCTCTCTATCTATTTATACATGATTGTACAAGTCAATCAACCTCATCCACGCGATAGGCCTCATCGACCAGAATATCAACGACCGGTCCAGCGGCGGCGTGCACAGCATCCAATTCGCCCTGATCCATGTCCTTAAGAACATACCTGGCGACCTCAGTACTTCCACGTGTCGAGGGCCGCCCAATGCCCACGCCGACGCGCATCACGGACACCTGACACTCCGCCGGCGGGGCATACAGCCCCTTCCCGCGCAGACTCTCCATAACGCTCCTCAGGCCGCGATGACCACGTAGACCGGCATTCCCGCGCCGCACGCGCACTTCGCCAAGGAGGGCTTCCAGTTCGTCGTGGAGTATAACGAGAGTCGGGCGGGGAGGAGAAAGCTTTTCAGGAGCCGTCTCCTGGCCCTGGGCGTGGGCCTGGACAGCCTCCATCCAGGCGCTAAGTTGGCGCACGAGCTTCGTCCCGGTTACGTTCATCAGCGCCGGGCTGCGCCATGTTTGGTAGGGAACGGGGGCTGAGTCGGGGCGCGGGAGTCGGGCGGCCAGGGGAGGGCGCACGGCGTCGAGGAGGACGTGGCCGGCGCTGTGGCGGGATTGGTGATGGGGCCCGGGGTTTCCGATAGAGGCGATGAAGAGGTTGCGGAGTGGAGCA
>RAQS01000242.1:0-29761 GCA_003698115.1 Aspergillus sp. HF37 | reverse complement strand
TTGGGCTGTTCTTCTCCCGTTGGTAGAGGGTGAGAGTGGTCGTTGGTGTTTTGAGGTGGAGGAATGTCTCCGATTGCGAGGACCTGGTTAGATAAGATAAGGATGGATGGATGCGGAGGCGGGGTAACAGCACTGTGATGCGTGGTATGTCGTGGTGGTGATGGGGCTGTAGGAGTTGTAGCAAGGTTGGAGGAGTTGTTATAAGCAGACTGAAAGCAGAGAGGTATGCTTATATGCCAACCCTCCCTCCCCAACGCGCAATGTCAACGCCCGCCGCGTCGCATGATCCGGATGCCGTAACTGCTCCATTGTCCAGGCCAATCGGGGCTGTACTGGGGCGCCGTTTCCGTTGTGAAGGGGTCACGTGTATTATCTCTCTCTTTGATAGCAACAGGCGAGAGTCATAGAGCTTCGTTTGCCTAGAATGGGTATTTCGACAAGAATCGTCCTACTTCTATAGCTTATCCTCAACCGCCGCCATCTCCGCCATCCCGTTCTTCACAGCGTTCTTGACCCCCTCGCCCACAGCTTCATACGGATGCCGGGGCGCCAGCTTCTCCTCCGCATCCTGAATACCCGCCGCTTTGGCCGAGAAGTACGCAGCCGCATACTTGGTCGACGCAACCCCACTCTTGACAGGGCTCTCCGCTAGCGCCGCCTTCCTCTGCAACTCCATCGCCTCGCTGAGCTGTCCCTTTTGGTATAACGCGTAGATCCTCGATGCCGTTTTCGGGAACACGTTGGAGAACGCGGCGACACACCCGGAGCTCCCTGCGGCGAGCCCGCCGATCAGGAAATCCGACTGCCCACCGAAGGTCGCGAACTCGTCCGGCGAGAGCGAGGCCGCCAACCGCGTGATCTTGCCAACGGAGCCGCAGGTGAGCTTGACGCCGACGATGTTCGAGCGGCCGTTATTCGCGGCGGATGACTCGCGCACGAGCTGCGTGATCGTCTCCGAGTCGATGTCGACCCCGTTGCATACGCCGGGGAAATTGTACACGACCACCGGAAGCGGCGATTTGGCCGCCACCTCGGAGAAGAACCGCTTCACCACGCTCGGCGTCGTGGCTTTGCCGAAGTATGCTGGTGGGAGGACCAAAACATAGTTTGCGCCGGTTGCGGCGGCGTCGTGCGCGTATTCCAGCGTCTGCTTCGTCGAGTGCGCCCCGACACCCGCCATCAGAGGGTACCCCGGCCCGACTGCCTTTCGCGCAGTCGCCATAATCTGGTTGCGCTCTTCGCGCGTGAGGAGGAAGGCTTCTGCATTGCTTCCCAGAACCACTAGACCTGTAAGACCCGACTGTGCGAGGTAGGCGAAATACTGCGACTGGGCATCCAGGTCCGGCGTGTCGGTATCATGGTGGAAGAATGTGACAGCGGGGCACCACACTCCTGCTTGCGGGACGTGCGGTGGGTTGGCAACTGGTTGAGTAGTCATGTTGGAGGTCGTTGGTGTAGCAAATAGAAGCGAGTTGCGTGAACGACACAGGCCGCTTAAATAAACACGGGTTGTTTGCCGAGTGATGGTCGCTGAATCCGCCGAGTCTCTAGACGAAAATTATTTCTACTCGGTAGAAGAACAGCTCGCCTTGATGTACCGATGTGGAATCCAGAGGCTCGGGGGCGCGGACCGAGAAAGATCGGGATATACCAGCCTCGGCCCCGGAGACCGAACAATGAATCTCAGAGCCGAAGATATTCGCTCGCCCGTCCGCAGAGCACCACGTCTACTGTCAGCAAACCACTGGTCGTTTTCAATCGGATCTGGTACCGGTACTCTGGAAGCGCTGGCATATCTTCTAGACAGCCCTTCCAGGAAATCGTGGTACAAGTTGGCAGTTGAAACATGGCAGCACAACCATTGAAATCCTGGTTTAACCGGGCACAGTTCATCCCGCCAGATGCGATATTTGCCTTAACCGCCCAGTACACCGCGGATCTCTCCCCCAAGAAAGTCAACCTGGGACAGGGAACGTATCGCGATGAAAACGGAAAGCCATGGGTGCTCCCCTCTGTCCAAAAAAGCCGCCAGACCCTCCTGTCTCAAGGCCTTAACCACGAGTATCTCCCCATCCTGGGTTTGCCAGAATTCCGGGATGCAGCCGCTGAATTGGCGCTCGGTGGCAAGCTTTTCGCAGCAAGACAGCGTAAAGTATGGAAACACGATCACTATTTCTTGAAACAGCGACTCGTGCTAACCCCGTCAAAGCTAGCAACTTGCCAGAGCTTGTCAGGAACAGGCGCCCTGCATCTGGCTGGGCTACTTCTAAGAGCCTGCCATACACCACTCCCCAAAGTGTATATCCCCTCGCCAACGTGGACCAACCACCACCAGGTCTTCTCGTCCCTAGGGTTCGCGTGCGAAACCTTCAAGTATTATGACGATGCGACGAAAGATCTGGATTTCGACTCATACTGCTCGGCGCTAGAAGCAGCGGAGCCCAACTCGGTTGTCATTCTCCATGCATGCGCCCACAACCCAACTGGCTTGGACCCGAGTGAGGAGCAATGGCGACAGATCGGCCGTCTCATGAAAGAGAAGCAGCTGTTCCCTCTTTTTGATGCAGCTTACCTAGGATTCAACTCTGGTAACGTCGACCACGACGCACATGCGATTCGCCTGTTCGTCGAGGAGCTGAACATGGAAGCTGGAGTCTGTCTGTCGTTCGCGAAGAACATGGGTCTGTATGGTACGGCAATAGCCCCTATCCCCAGCGTGCCACATACGAAGATTAACAACCCCGCAGGTGAACGCGTCGGCTGCTTTATTCTGGCAACGAACGCGGACGAGGCGGCCGTAAACACCCAATCCATGCTGGAAATGCTCCAGCGGTCCGAGATATCAAACCCACCAGCCTATGGTGCCAAAGTCGCGAGCAACGTGTTGAGGAACGACGACATGCGACGGGCGTGGTATGCGGACTTGGAAACCATGAGTGGGCGTATCCGCTCGATGAGAAAGATTCTGTATGAGCATTTGGTTTCGCATGGTACGTGCTGCGCTCCATTGTTGAATACTCGGCGCTCTAACCTTCGCCCAAGGTGCTCCAGGTTCGTGGGATCACTTGCTTCGCCAGTCGGGAATGTTTGGATTCCTGGGCCTGTCGCCCGACGTGGTTCAGGAGCTCAAAGGTTGGTTGCAACCAGGAAGGGATCCAGATCAATGCTAATTCTGTCGAAAACAGAAAAATACCACATCTACATGGCGGCCAATTCTCGAGTCTCCATCGCGGGCATGAACCAGGGGAACGTTGAATATGTTGGTCGTTCCATTGCTGAGTGTCTAAAGTGTCGGCAGTGAATAGCTGTAGACCAATCGACACCTGAATACCCAGGCATACACTTAGTCATTCCTTACTAACACACTTTCCTCTTTCGGAAATACTCGTGTCGCAGCATATTGCAAGCATTCGAATAACGCCCAGTACCTCACTGTCTTTTACATTCGCATTCCGTCAATATCTATCAGCCGGCCACATTAGCCGTTCTGTCCAGTCATAACCAACCTCCGAGGATCCGCATTTGCTGGCCCCTCATCGGAGACCCTCCCGATAGCACTGTAATCGCATATGGTGGGGTACTAAAGACAATTTGGCCCTTGTCCAGACCAATCCAATTGTCATTGAATAGCCTCGATTCTCCCTGTTTGATCCTGGCAACTGATAACATCTAGCATGGCAAAAGTCCACGACGTGACCCTGTGCCTGCTAGGCTGTGGTATATCCGCATTCACCATGTCATTCACTCGTTTCTGACAGATATTAGGAAACCTCGGGTGTGCAATTCTAAACGGCTTGCTAAATGCACCATCCGACAAGCTCCCGTTTACTCGCTTCATCGCCTGCGTGCGCAGCCAACGCTCAGAAGAGAGACTGCGAGAGCGGTTCCCGCAACATCTAAATAGATTGACCATCTCCAGAGGAGACAACCTCAATGCCATCCAGGAGTCAGATGTTGTCATATTAGGCGTCGACCCGGCCGACATCCAAACAACTCTGACACAGCCTGGCCTCCGCGAGGCCCTAACACACGAGAAACTGCTCATCAGCATCGCCGCGGGCTGGACACGACAGGATCTCGAGCAGACCCTCTACGGAAGCAACACCACCGAGGAAAATAAGAGCAACCGGGCCTTGATTATGCGCACGCTGCCTAACATCGCCGCACAAGTCTCAGAATCGCTCACGGTTATCGAGACGCCGGCAGACGGCCCTGCATTGCCGGAACCGTACCTGCAGATAACCACCTCGATCTTCGAGCGCATCGGCCGGGTCGTGCCTATCGATCCGAAACTGACAAATGCCGCAACGGCCGTCGGCGGCTCTACGCCGGCCTTCTTCGCTATTATCTGCGATGCGCTGATCGATGCTGCTGTGGCAGTCGGCGTGCCGCGGGACATGGCGCATACAATGATTGTCCAGTCGATGCAGGGTACGGCGACAATGCTCCAGGATGGGATGCATCCAGCCCTGCTGAAGGACCAGGGAACTTCGCCAGAAGGATGCACAATCGGCGGTCTGATGGTGCTGGAAGAGGCGGGTGTGCGAGGCCACGTCGGGCGCGGGTTGAGAGAAGCGGTTACGCTGGCTCGGCTTATGGGGACGACATCGCACGTCAATGATACCAGGCATTAGTTACAGTGCTGTCTGGGCTCCATTACAATATATGTCATTTTTATCTACTTCCTTAGTACTCACTGTCAGGTGCAGGCCCGGATAAGGGAGTGTCGAGGTATGGGCATAGAAGTCGCAGGAGACTGAGACGGCGGCAATCAGTCTCGTTCGTAGACAATGGCCCAGGATAACTGTCACATAATGTAGCCGGCTACGCAGCCCGAATAGGGTGATCTCCAACTAGTATACACGAGGTATTCGGCATCGGCAAGGAACCCGATGTGGATATTGCTGGATATTCGCGACAGAACACGCCCGTCGTCTTTTGAAGCCCCTTTGCATTTTACCTTCTCGGGTGAATAAGCGTTATTCATTCCATGGCCACTGCTACCCTGATGAACCTGCTCTCAGCGCGACGCTAGTAGTATAAACCCAGTCAGCGGAGACAATCTTGGTGCTTCGGCTAGGGCTGTATAGATCCATCCATGTACCTTTAATATAAAATCGGTCGGACAATGTCACCTGGCGTGATATCCCGCAAAATGGCAATTAAATGCCTGTCAACAGCCTAGTATATCAAAATGGACCGCACTGGCGATAATCAGCGGCACAGCTCCCGATTGGAGTGCTGCTGTACTGATATAAGCTCCAGTGCCACAGCACCGGGAAGCCTCCCGATGCCCACCGCGGCCAACTCCAACATCTAGTGTGAGTCTGTGCCACTCGACAACGGTTTGCGGGGTTGATATATTAGTAGGTGTTACGGCACTCTGAAAGTAAAACGTCTACTTCCATATATTCAAACCACCATGGGCATTTCCAAGTCCGACCCAATTATCATCATTGGAGCCGGGGCCTTCGGCGTCTCGACTGCCCTGCATCTCACTCAGAACGGGTATACGGACATATCGGTCTTCGAGGCAGGCGACCATATCCCCTCCCAGAATTCCGCAGCCAATGATCTGAACAAGATCGTGCGAGCTGAATACGAGGATCCGTTTTATACCGACTTGACCATTGTACTTTCCAGATCCCACCTTCCTATCGTTGACAGAGACTGACTGGTCTGCTTAGAAAGCCATTTCCGCATGGAAAACCCCTCTGTTCGCGCCTTATTTCCACCAGACGGGGTTCTTGCATTGCGTGTCGGGAAAGGCGCCTAGCAAGGCAGTCGATACCCTGAAGCGATTCCAGGCATCTGCTGAGAATCACCCCCGGATCAAGCATCATCTATCCCCCGTCCACGGAGTCGATGATGCTCGCCAGGCTTGTTGGCAGCTCGATGGACCGTTACCCGGCTGGCACGGGTATTTGAACCGGTTTGACGGATACGCGCATTCCGCGAACGCCGTGGCCGGGATGTATCGCGAGACGCAGAGGATGGGCGTCCGGTTTACTCTCGGAGAGAAAGGCGCCGTCGATGAGATAATCTATGCCGACACCTCGCACGGGCGAAAGAGCATCGGAATCCGAACGAAAGACCAAAAATTCCATCCTGCGGCCCTGGTCATCGTGGCCGCCGGCGCTGGTGCCGGGCGTCTGGTCCCGGAAATCGGCCAGCAGGTCACGGCTAAGGCCTGGTCGGTCGCGCACGTTCGTCTTACCGATGAGGAGACGTCGGCACTCCGCGGAATTCCAGTCACCTATGCCCGGGACTTGGGCTTTCTCTTCGAGCCGGACCCGAAGACCAATCTGCTGAAGCTCTGCCCTATGGGCGGCGGCTACGTCAACACCGATCCCGCGACAGGGGTTTCGCATGCTCCAGTGGGGTCTCCTGGTGACTTCATGCCAGAGCACGATGAGTCCCAGGTCCGACGGCTGCTGGCTCAGACGCTTCCGGCTCTGGCGGATCGGCCGCTCGTCAACAAGTCGCTCTGTTGGTTTGCCGACACCAGTGACTCGGACTTCATTGTCGACTATGTGCGCGGAGCTCTTCGTCAGTCATATTATTGTCAGGCGACTCAGGCCATGGATTTAAGATGTTCCCGATTGTGGGATCGTTTATCGTGGATCTTCTGAACGCCACTGAGAATCGGCAGACTGTTGCGCGATGGCGCTGGAAGTATCCGAATCCAGACGGTGGGAAGAGTAATTGGGGCGGCGATGTGAGCTGGCGGCTGGGAGAGTCGAAGGAATTGTCAGAAGTTGCGCCTCGCAGAATGTCCAAGTTGTAGAGATGGGGAGTGAAGAATCCCTGTCCTTCATGCAAGGACATCAGCTAGCCAGACAGCACAACTTGTACAGCTACTCTTCCAGTTTTACCTCCACGCGCAAACACTTGGCCATGTTGCCCTAATATACCGTAGAGCTAAATATTCAAAATTAGGATCCATTGGAGACTTCCAACCGGTCAGTGAAGTGTCAGAAACGGTGATTCTAAGATGGCACTCTATAACCAAGGAGACGTCGTTCCCCGTCAATGTTGATCCCGTATTGGTCTGCCAGCTGCTGCAATTGCTCATCCGAAAGAAATGAGTAGAGCACACAGCCTGGAATGAATAAGCAATCGAAGTAATATCCGTATAACGATGAGCCAACCTACCATGATGCTCTTCTCGGTCTCTCCTCCACTGTCTAACACGCTCGCGAAGCTCGTTCTTTGACACCAGCTGAATCGTTCCACGTGGATCTTGGGTAATATTTCCCTGAAGTGCTTCTACGTCTCCCAGCATCTGCACTGTCGAAGCATATTTCCCAAGCCAGGCCTTCTGAATTATCGAATCCAGACCACCATGTCCAGTGTGAACTGGCGGCAAAACAATAACCCCGTTATCGGCGGCCAGATCAGGCTTGTGCCCAAATTCCATACTGAATATAAGCGAGCCCATTGCAAACACATCCGTGGCATCTGAAAAGGTCTTTTCAAGCCCATTAAGAGGAAACGGAAAGTCCGGGTGTGGTGACTCGTGGTTCAACTCGCCGAATGCGCTGCAGGAGCTAAAATCACAGAGAAAGGCATGGCCCTGCTCGTCGAAGAGCACGTTATCAATGCGCAGGTCTGAATGGGCAATACGGAGTTTGTGAAGATGAAGCAATGCGCGTAGGATATCCTGATACCACAGAATCCGTCGTGGCTGCGTTGGAGTCGTAATTTCAGAGTGCTTCCGATACTTGCGGAGATAAACTCCCTCAGGATAAGCCGTGTCGACGACTTCCACTATATTCGGATGCGGCCGCTGCTCAAGGAGTTTGGACACAGTTCGCTCATCCTCGAATGAGCTGAAGTGATAGATCGACTCGGAGGCATAGTCGTACCGGTCCCTCGGCGAGGCATCTTCCGGGAGATGCTCATACACCCACCTCGACTTCAGAACGATGTCCTCATCTACCTTGTACACATGTCCAAATGCTCCAAAAGCCATTAAATCAAGGCAATGCTGATACTGCACTCTTATATTGAAAGTGTAGGTATATACGCCTTTCTTGGGGGAGGCATTTATGGCGCTAGTTTGCGATGCACTCTCTTTTGGCTGCTCAGGGTCCGGGGTCTTCGCTATCTCACCAAAAGACGACGGGAGAAGGGAGCCGAAAAGACGGCTGGAGAGGAAACGCTGCACAGCAGACCATATTTTCCAGGCATAGAACCTGATAAACGAAAGCATGGTGCCGAGTTGTACTGATGAGGGAGAGAGAAAGAGTCATTCGTGTTGCCAGCCCCTGGCCCTCTGCGCCGGACCGCATGCCTCGGTGGAAGTATGGTGACCTGTGACTAGAAGTCTTAGTTTAGGCCGTGTTTATCGAGGCTCTAAGTGTTTTTAAATGAGATCTATGGATTTGGCAGAAATTGACTCTGTTTTCGCTTCCTGGGTGTTGTGGCGAATATATCTAATCCAGATCTTACTCTGGTTGGAGAATACACGTACTACCACCAATATCAGGCAAAAATAAAAATAAAAATAAAAATACGGATCGAGATCGAAAATGCTGGTTTCGAAAGCAATACTATACTATCCAATAATGGGATATTAGTCCGCCTATTTTATTCGTTGTCAAGGAAATACGGTGAGTGCCCAATTGCCATATCGGGCTCTAGCCCTAACGCTGTCTGCATAAAGTCCCGAAGCTAACCTTCATTCACATCGATCACTCACACATCTCTCCAGACTGTACTTCCACAATTCCTCCAGACTCACTCAATTCTCCATTCCTACCGATCTATCTACCACACTCGACAAAATGGCCGGGCTATGGCTCTTCGTCGCCGCGGGATACCTCCTCCTCTATGCTTTTGCGTCGATATCGCCCAACTTGCAGATCATGATGCATTTCAAGCAGATCGGAAACTGATCAACGCTCGCTTTTGAGACAATTACGGTCATTTACGTCCAACGGTGCGCCTGTTGCGATGGGCACGGACCGGATGTGATGCGATTCTCTCGAACTTGGCTATGTTTTGCTGGAGTTGGACTGGGACTGCTATTGACGTCTGCTATGTGCTGAGATGAATGGGTTACGGTCGGTTTTATTGATTTGAGCATGGACACGGCACGGAAATGATTATGAATAACGACTTGACGATATGATGATTACCTGGCAATGCGATGGATCGCCATGAGAATTTATCTCGGGATTTGATAGGGCGAGGATATACAATTCGATTTTCTATTAGTTTGTACTAAGTCTTCGAGTACAATATCCGCGCAGTTGGTATTCAGCCTTTTCCCTAGTAGCTCACCAACTCCTATCATGCATAGCTTGTAACATGGGAAGAATCTGGTCATAGGACAGAGATATCGCACTATGGGGTTAAAGGTGTCTCGACAATTGGCCATGAAAAGCGTCATACCCCGTAGCACTGCTAGCGTACGAGAAACGAGATTCGATAAATGGCCACATCGTGGAAAGAGCAGACTGGACGCGAGAATCACCTTTGCGATAAATCCCATATAACCATTCTCAGCGTTGCTGTGGCTCTAAGCTGACATCAATGCTTGAAATTCAGCATCCGAACGGCGGCTCGAAGGAAAGAACCCCGACCTTAGAACCATATCTTGATCAGCTCTTCGCTGACTGCACTCGGCGTCAGAACTCCGCTGTCCGTAATCAGTGCGGATATCAGATGCGGCGGAGTGAAGTCGACCACGTCAGAGCGCCCTAGCGGGGACTGGCTAGCTTCTGCACCCAATTTTGCGGAAGACTCGAGTTTGTTTGCGTTGTCTTTGTTTGCGTCGGCAACATCCTCTTCCGTTTGGAATTTGACAACATGCTGCTCGATGGGAAGGTCGTATTGCCCAAGAGGGTATAGTCGGACGAACTTGTGGCTCTCTGCCACAACATAAAAAGGCTTGCCCATTGCCTTGGCAAGAAGACCAATCTGATACGTCCCCATCCGTGACACGATGCCCCCGTGTTCTACAACGCCCTCGGCGCCCACAATGACCATGTCCGCTTTCCCCAGCGAGTACGCAATGGCAGACTCTGGGATTGTGGCCACCGGAACACCTTTCGATCTCAGTGCACGCACGGTCTCCATTCCCTCTGGCTCTCCCGTAGCAGTTTCAATATTCCCCTTCGCCGGCGACAGCACATAGATCACGCGGAATCGGACTGCCGACGGACCGCCTTTTTCATCGGCAGCTTTCTGCAGCAACGACGCAACGACACGGGATCCACCATTCGTAAGCACTGTACTTCCATCACGGACGAAGCCTTTTCCAAACGTCGCGATCTTATTTCGGCTTTCCTTTGCCCGGCGAATGAACAACCTGCCGTTCGAAAGGAGATGCGCTCGAATCGCGTTGAAGTCTCCGGCGGGTCCGAGTTGACCTGGCCTTTGTAGAGTCGTGATCAGATATCGTTGGAAGAGATCGGTTCCGGCGGACAGCCCAATAGGATTGGCGATTGACTGTTTCAGGTGTGTTGTGGACTTTTCCAGCAAGTCCAGTGTCTCTGATATTGTCGACGAAGGAGAGTGCGTTAGAAGGAGGACAAGGGCTTCAATAGCCGCAATTGGCATCGTCAGATCGGGATCGGAGCGTAGCAAGTCATTGTATGTCGCAACAATGCTGGTCAGGTCATCAGCGTGTGCATGGAGGAGGGACATCTTGCGTAGTAGTAGTTCGCTTACTCGAAAGGCTTTGCGACGTTGGAGGGTGGCGCATCGTCCGCCATGGTAAACTAATGGCCCGGCAGCTTGTCCGAATGTTCGATGTCTTGGAAAGTTTCTGAGAGCTGGCAAGAGCATCAACAGGATAAGAAGAGAAGAGTCATCGTGAGGGTGAAAGTAGTTGTTTGCAGTGTTTGCACCTTGCCCCTCAATGCGCTAACCGCTTTTGGGCGGGCGAGTCACTTGCGGTAAACAATCGCCATAACATCTTCTGTCGCATTCGACGAACCACGCCTTTATTCGTCCGGTACCGGATATCGAATCTACCTTTAACGCGCTGTGCGACGGCATGGCGTACAACCACCGGATGAGCCAGCAATTCCATGGTCAGCACCATGGGAAGGGTCGCAAGAAGGACGATGAGAATGACGCTTTGATGCGCCTGGTCGGTCCAGCTGCCACTCTCAATTCGCTGTCTGCAGACGTATCTAATGCTTCAATAGCCAGATAAAGAAATCGCAGGATGTATTAACGACATCGGGATACCGTTCAGCACTGCCGACCTAGTGAAGCCCAATCCACAGCAGATCCAAATGGTCATGGAATGGTTCGCGGAGCTCCTTATGAACATTACACGGGATACGGTGGAGCCTGGGATGCGCTTTGCGGCAGACGACGTATGCGGCGACTATCCAGACATTGTACCTACCGAAACGCGCAACCTGATGGGATTCTTCGTCAGCTTGAGGAGGTTACTGATGGAGGTTTGTTTGCTTTTCTACTCTACATGGCTCGAAGCTGGCGCTAACACGTCTGCCAGTGCGGAGTCAACGATTTTACGTTTACGGACCTGATCAGACCTACGCACGATCGACTCGTTAAGATATTCTCTTATCTGATAAACTTTGTTCGGTTTCGCGAGTCACAAACGGCCGTCATTGATGAGCATTTCAACAAGTCGGAGAAGACCAAGTCGCGCATTGATACCCTCTACGCCGAAAACCAGGAGATGGAGCAACGCCTTGATGAAATGCGGCGGAGTCTAAAGGCCAATGAGGGACAGGTCAAGGAGAAAATACGGAGGAACGATGAACTGAAGGCCCGGCTGCTCGAATTGAGTCGAAACCAGGAACGAGTGGCTGAAACACTTGAACGGGCCAAAACCGACAAGGGAAGGCGACAGGAGGCGTTGGAAGAAAGGACAGAGAGGGTCTTGCGCAGCCGCCAGGAGGCTGAGAAGCTACGGCCATATGTTTTGCAGAGCCCAGCGACACTCCAGTCGACCCTGACGGAACTCTCCGAGCACCTGATACGCGAAAAAGCCCAGATTGATGCAATGGAAAAGCGAGCCCGAGCGCTGCAGACCTCGTCGGACACGTTCACAGTGGTCGGGAATGATGTACAGGCCTGCATCAAGCTCCTCGATGACATATCCGTCGAGATACAGAAGGAGGACGACGAAGAATCTAGGGCTTCCAGGAACAAAGAAGCGATTTCCGACAGAGGCAATAATGTCCGGGAAGTGGAACAAACCGAGAAACTACTGCAGCGGCAGCTAGCACGTTGGCACGAAAGGATCGAATCACAGCGCAAGAATGCCCACGAAAAGGCCGAGGTGGCTCAGGCTCAGATGGAAGAGCTTCGGAACGTCCAGAAGCAGCTCCGGGAGGAGCGCGCAGAGAAGCAGCGTGATATGGAAGTAAAGAGGATTCGGATTGAGCAAACCGAGAAAAAGGTATGTGCCGGTTCGCTGTATGTGTATAGCTGCTAACTTGCCTTCAGATGGCCGATCTCAAGGAGAGCATTGAGAGCGAAGTCCAAAGCGCCCACGATCAGTATCTCAAGCTCGAATCGCATATAAAGCTTTATATCACCGAGATGGAGAAGAACCTGTGAACTTATGGTTTATGGATCAGGCGTTCGAGAGTCGGCTCTAGGATACCCGGTCTGTTGGGATGGCTACGGAGTTACAGCACTGTACATATATCAGCATGGACTCGCTTGTTTATTTTCATATCGGCTGTCATATTAGACGTTCACGGTTCCAGTGGTGGCTCGACTGCTCTCATTGAAATTAAACCAGCGCTCTGCAACTCGTTTCACAGGCACACCTCGTGCTCCCCAGCCACTTTCCTCTCCCCCCATTCTAACAGACCCATTCAATATCGGTACATGCTCGTACCACAGTCTCTCCCCGTAGTCGCTGTTAGTGGGATCCACGGCATTCCGGCACTCGCAAAGCACCAGATCCATTCCCTCGTGCGCGGCAACCTCTACTGTCATGGCGAGTGTCCGCGACAGTCCTTGTGCAGAGAATTCCAAGGTTGGGATATGAAGAGCAAGCAGATCAAGGACTGCCAGCACGGGCCGCTTGTCGGAGTCTGTCTCCCTGTCCATTCGCAGCACGGAGATATACGCACGGAGATGTTCTAGTGTCGGACAGAAGGCCAGCTTGACCCTGCTCGACTTTGAAAGCATTCCGATGGATTTCGCAAGCAATGGATGGCGCCCCGGTTCACCTGCTTGAGTGCGGGCTGCGGCGTACACCTGCTCCAGGAATCGGTCTCTTGTTGAGCAGACGACTAGGATTGTGGACCGGATCTCATTGTAGAGAATATGGTGCAGGAAATCCGTCGCTAGGTCGCAGAAATGGATGCTGCGAGTTACGCCCCTGGCCATGGCGACGGGGAGACGCGAGACCAGTGCGTTTTTGCGTCAAGAGAGTCTGTCCGACAGAGAGACGAGGAAAATATCTCGGACGCCCATTGTTTGCCAGCATTAGCATAGGAAGTCAACTGGGAAGTCCGGGCATGGTTGTGGTTGTTGTTGTTGAGTCGAGTTTCATGCGGGGAACCAAAGGGCTCTCTCGTCCATCACCTGATCTGCTCGTTCCTCCGCTCTTCCTCCCACCTTCCTTCTCCTACTCTCACTGCGCCCTCCACGGGCTTCGGGCGCAAAAATGGAGACTATTTCCAGGATCTCCTCCATGCTGGAAACAGGTACTTCGTTCTGATCCCGCTTTATCGATCAGTCAACTAATACCAATGTGGATAGCACGAGAGCTCACACTCGAAGCTGCTCAGTCCGCTGCCAGCAACAAACTGGCTCCGCCGAATTACTCCTCGCACGGTTATAGTGCCTCTCACATCAAGAAGCTCCTCGACAGCCGCAATGAACGAGAAGTCCTGGATGGGATGCGGAGGGTCATCTCGGTGCGAAATACCCACCCGTTGTTTTAGCGAACGTCCTGGCTGACCAGTTGGTTTTCCGATTAGTTGATGTACCGCTCTGAACCGTCCCTGCCTTTCTTCCCGGCAATTGTCAAGAACGTTGCAAACACGAATATCGAGGTCAGAAAGCTCGTGTACCTCTATCTAGCCCACCATGCGGAGTCTGAACCCGATCTCGCTCTCCTGTCTATCAACACGATCCAGAAGTCTCTCACGGATCAGAGCCCCCAGGTCAGGACCATGGCGCTTCGGACAATGTCTGGGATCCGTGTGCCGGTCATCAGTCAGATCGTGTCACTGGCGATCAAACGAGGTTGCGGCGATATGAGCCCCCATGTCCGAAAAGCCGCCGCATTGGCTATCCCGAAGTGCTATCGCTTGGACCCAAGCACCATGCCGCAGTTGATTGGCTATCTTTCTACGCTGCTTGGCGATTCGCAGTATTTTGTCGCGGGACCGGCCGTCTCTGCGTTCTTGGAGCTCTGTCCGGACAGGATTGATTTGATCCATAAGCACTACAGGGGCTTGGTGAGGAAGCTGGTTGATATGGATGAATGGGGCCAGTTGGCGACATTGCGGCTCTTGACCTTTTACGCTCGGAAATGCTTTCCCCGAAGAATGCAAAAAGTGAAGAGGGCTGTGGGGAAAGGGTTCTACAACGACGAAGAAGAGGAAGAGCAGGACGGTGAAGAATATGAGGTGCTGGTTTTGGATCCGGACCTTGAGCTTTTTCTTCGGGCCTGCAAGCTCCTTCTCCAGAATCGCAATTCAGCCGTTATTGTCGGCGTCGTCCGATGTTTCCTTTATCTGGCTCCGCCAGAATATCTGACCACCGCTGTTGGTCCGCTGGTTGCCCTCCTTCGGAGCCCTCAGGATATACAGCATATTGCGCTGTACAACATCGTTGCTGTGTCCTTGCGCCATCCGAAACCGTTCGCCAAATACACCCCACACTTCTTGGTCCATGCGACCGATCCCCCACATATTTGGCGCCTCAAGCTTGAGGTCCTGACCATTTTGTTCCCGCACTGCGGGTTACATTTGAAGGGCGTGATTATCAGCGAGCTGGAACATTTTTCGCAGGCTACAGACCCGGAGTTGGTACGGGAAAGCATTCGTGCCATCGGCCGCTGTGCACAAAGCGACACTGGCACTTCAAAGCACTGTCTAGCTGTCCTGTTCAATCAGATCACGAGCGTTGACGAAAATGTGGTATCAGAGTCGTTGACTGTCATCAGGCATCTCATCCAGCAAGATCCGGCCTCGCATGAACAGACAGTTATCCAGCTCGTCAAGCACCTAGGGTCGATGACCAGTCCGGACGCAAGAGCTACCATTATTTGGCTAGTTGGAGAATTCGCTGGCCTAGATCCGGAGCGAAACTTCGCCCCGGACGTCCTGCGGATACTGGTGAAAGGCTTCGCCGACGAGTCCGAGCTCGTGAAGCAACAGCTCGTTCTCCTTGGCGCGAAGGTATATCTACATCACCTCTTACGAAATCCTCCAAAAGAGCAACAATCGCAGCCAGAGAAAGGTCATAGCAGCGACTGGTTGTATCCGACTCCTGAACACGACGACGAGAATGCGAAACAGTCCGCTCAGGAACCAGGTCAAGAGCAGCAGAAGCAAGGGGAAGAAGACCAGATTGCCCTACTCTGGCGCTACATCCTCTTCCTCGCCAGATATGACACTTCCTACGATCTCCGAGACCGCGCTCGTCTCTACAAAACCCTCCTCGCAAACCCCACGTCAACCCACCTAGCCAACCTGCTCCTCCTTGCCCCGAAGCCAGTCCCGCACGCCCCAAGCCCGTCAGAAACAAGGAAAAATCACGTCATTGGCTCTGCCACTCTCGTCGTCGGCCCGGAGGCCGGGTTCCAGGGCTTGAAGGGCTACGAAACGCTTCCGGATTGGATCGAAGAAGGCAAAGAACCTGACCCGAGTCTCCGGGACGAAGTTACGAAGCCCGAACCTGCGGACGGTGTTCCCATGACGGCGGGCGAGCGGCTTGACAAAGCGCTCAAGGACCATGAAGGTGTCGCTGGGCGAAAACAGAACGGGCGTTCTGTGCCTGTGCAAGATTCGGGGAAGAAGAAGACACTGGATGAATGGCTTGACGCTGGAGAAGAGGAGACAGGTTCGGAAGAGGAAGCGACTGGTTCAGAGGAAGAAGAGACCGACGAAGAGAATGAGGAAGAAGAAGAGGAAGAGGAGGAAGAGGAGGAAGAGGAGGAAGAGGAGACTGATTCGGAGGACGAAGAAGCTCGTCCTGAGTCTAAACAGCTTTTGACTCATCACTCCCAGCCCCAGGCTGCTAGGAATATATAAGAGGTTATCCAGCTTCTTTCTCTTGCGGTCATCTGTTTGATGATGTAGACGAATACATAGATCTTGGGAAGTACTTCCCATTCAATAAATGCGGTAAAGAATCTAGCCCTGCAGTATGATTCTATCTAACTCGCAAATAACCTAACCTATGCCCACATAGCCTTGAACTTCTGGTCGAATTCACCCCGGAGCATCTTGAACGCTTTCAATACCGTCAATATGCTACCTGGGTCCTTCGCTTTCTCATCCCGACGTGTCTTCTGAGGTGGCTGCTTCTTTAAAGCCATTGCTTCTCGATTCCTTCTGCCTATCCAGCCGCCGTTCTCAAGTGCAGGGTTGAGATCCTCGTGGACATGCTGGTCATTGTTCCCTTGTTCTGCTTCATTCTCGCTGACGTCGTCTTCCCAACTATCCACGACCTTCTTCTGTGGTTTGACGGGCTTGAAAGGCGCAGCGGCGTCTTGACCAGAACGGACAGGAAGTGCAGGTGTGATCATCGAGCCAGTGACACTGTTCAAGTCGGTTTCATCCTCGACGAGGTGCTCATCCATGTTCGCCTCATGCGCACTCCCGCTGCCCATCACATCCAGCATGTCTTCGTCCGTGTTCGAGAGTTTGAGGAAATTCTCCATGCTCGTGATAATCGTCGAGAGAATCATCGAGAAATCGTTCAGCAGGAACCAGATGTCGTTTTTGCGGATTCCGTTGGCGTGCTGGAGCTCGTGGACGTTGCCGTGCTTGTAGAAATCGTACAGGTATGCGTTCAACGGACTTCCACCCCCCACGTTTACGTACGGAACAACAGCCTCTTCCAGCCAGACCCCGCTGCGAACCATGGCGCAGAGATCTTTTATGCTCGTCCATTCATCGTTGTGTCCGGAAAGCGCGTAGAAGGCTGAAGTGACGCGCGGAGGGTATGGACTAGCTGGTGCGAAGCCAACCTCCTCTGCTGACTTCTCGCCGCCGCATTTGATCCCAGTAAGCGGCAGAGTGCAGTCGGGATCGTTGGCATGCTGGTCGATGAATGTTTTTACATACGCTGTGTAAATTTCAAGAGTTTGGTGGTTATGTGCCTTCAGGATATTCGCTGCTTGCGCCGGTAGTTTTGGAAGGGCGATTACCGATGGCGACTTCTTCGGTGCGGCCTGTCCGGATTCCAAGAATGATTGACGAAGCTGGTGACGGCCAAACAAATGTGACATGACAAGCATCATTCTCAGCAGTGTTGCCTTGGGTTTGAGCTCAATGCCCTTGGCGAGCTGGTGGAAATATCCAGCATTCAGTAGTGCGTGGAATGCGAAACTTGAACTCTCTGTGTAATAGAGATGGGATATGCTGCCAGCGAAATTTAAGGGGACACCTGCACTATCCAAAAGGTTATTCCTTCTGAGATATTCGATCGAGAACCGCAAATGATGGAGCACGGTAGCTTTCATCTCTGGCCCGCCAAGGTAGATACGCGGAGACGAAAGAATCGAATTGATCGACCTGACAGCATGAGGAGCCTGTTTCGAATCACTCAGCAAGATACACAGCCGTAGAACCAGGCTGGTGGTGATGGGAAAATGGCCATTAAGATCCGGGAGCCTTGAACTCATCAGACGGCATACTTTCGTGTAGCCCACGCCCTGGAAGACGACATTTCCAAGCATGTCAAAGCCACGACGACCGGCTCGACCAGCCGCTTGCCGAAAATTGAGAGCCGTAAGGTAGATCGAGTCGCCGGAAAACACTACGGTTTTGCAGGGCATGTTTATACCCAGTGCCAGTGTTCCAGTGGCGAAGACAACTCGCAAGAACCCTTTTCGGAAAAGGACCTCGCAAACTTGACGATACTTACGATTCATGCCCGCGTGATGGACGCCAATACCGCGCTTCAGAGCATCAATCAACCACTCGGGTTGAAAACGGCGCCGAAGCTGGTAAGCGTACTCGTCGAGCTCGGACGGGCTGAGCTTTTTGATATCTGCGACGTGAAACGCCTCCACAGGTCCATCAGGGTCGAACGACTCGTATATGCTGGACTCCGCTGATGCTTCTTCGCGCATTCGGTCCGCGGATGACATCGTCTCATCATCGATATTTCCTTTTTTCGAGTTCTTCTTCCTGGACAATCTCTCCTGATCCTGCTTCCATTCCTCCCAATTAGCAACTTTCGCTTTCCATGCTCGACTAGTCGCTTTCCAGCGCGCTTCAGCCTCTTGAAACTGCTCAAGGAGCTGCCGACAAAGGCGTTCGCATTGGGTCCGGTCATAGTTGAAAAACAGCGCTGGGAGGGCGCTATTGTGATGAAGTGAGCATATCAGTGGAAGCGTTGTGTCGAGTTTGTTGTTGGCATCAATTGAATGGGGAGTAGCATGTTCACCAACACTACTTGATGCTAAACTCTCAGGTCGTTCGGCGGACACCGTTCCTTGACTCAACTCCTTCAATACCATTCCAAACGGTGATTGGCGGTCCTCTATCCAAGCCTTCAGCAGCGATTTGAGATTGGCTTCCCACTGAACAATATCTGCCTTGCGAATTACTTCAGGTAGGCAAGTTGAGGGATCTAGAGAAGCGTCCACGGGGAAGTCTGCCGTCTGGTATTTTTCCATAGCGTTCCACAGCGTCAAGCAGTCGCGAGGTTCGAGATTTAAGTCGTCCGGGATCCCTCTGGATTGGTCCACCAAACTAGCAACTGGGTGTATGAAAGCCATGCCAGGCACGTTGTCAAGACCCAATGGCGCCAACACATCAGGGTTGGAGAATCCATTGAAGGAAAACTCGAGTGGTGGCTGGTACGTGTATTTCCGCAGGTCCGAGTAACGGTGTTTGTGTTCGACCATCCTCAAGTCGATACCATTTGCTTTCTGCGTAAGACTAAGCCAACTGCAGAACTCCTGAGGGTTCCCGACAGTAGCTGAGAGGGCGATAATGGGGCATGGAGAAAGCAGAAGCAGTTGCTCCCATACAACGCCATCATCAACTTGGCCGATGCAGTGAATTTCGTCGAAAATAATGCGCTTTACCCGGGAGGCCCATGTCTTTGCATTGGCGGGAGCGAGGAGCATAATCTGAAGGATATGGGGCACTGTGACCAGAATCTGGCAGTTGGTGGGGTTGTTGATACGGTAATCCCGTGTGTGTATAGCCCAAACCGACTTTCCGCTCAATTTGCTAGGGTACGATTTGGAGAAACGAGCCTGAATCTCGGCCGCGATCTGGTTGACAAGCGCCTTCGTGGGGGCAACGTAGACGAGGACTCCGTCGTCGTCTCCCTGAAGTACCTGCTTCATCGCGTAAAACCTAAACAAGAGAAATTTAGCCCTAAGCTGATAGCCGTAGTCTTGCGGCTGTGATTTCGTGAAATGAACCTGAATTAGGGGAATACTTACGAGATGAATGTTTTTCCTGCACTGGTTGGAGCAGAAACAAACAGACTATGCTTCGCATCAATCTGGTCCAACACATCTCGCTGCCACTTATCTGGTTCAAAGTCATGTACGCGGGCGTCAGGAGCCGAGTCCATGTTGCGGTCCATGAACGGTCCTCCATAAACAAGCTGGAATTCCATCGGTGACATTCCAATGCCCAAATTTCCATCCTTGCTTCTGAGAGAGGGAAACTGGAAGGATAGCTTCCGCTGACTTTGGATATCAAGGGTAGCCACCGGCAAGCCAAATGATTTGATGGTTTTCGTAACACATGCCGCGATGTCTGCTGTGACCCCTTTTTTCAGTTTGGAAATCCGGCAGGCGACCTCCCACAAAAGTGCCATGATAGACAGTGTCTGGCTTTTTTCCCGAGTGCTGAGTTCAGTCGTCAGAACCTGAGTCAAAATACCAAGGAGGTAAGTGAGAATCTCGGCTTCCACCATGCTGCGTTTGTCACTTGGTAAGCTGGAGAAGTATTGCTGGGCTTTCATTAAACGACTCCCAAGATTGTCATCTTTGTCAAAGCCATCCCTCTTGAACTTCCACCTCTGGATTTGTTTTTCGAGGGCCTCATTCTGCTTTCCTTGATGTGCGGAAGCGGCGATGTCTTTGA
This sequence comes from Aspergillus sp. HF37, assembly GCA_003698115.1. Taxonomy (NCBI): domain Eukaryota; kingdom Fungi; phylum Ascomycota; class Eurotiomycetes; order Eurotiales; family Aspergillaceae; genus Aspergillus; species Aspergillus sp. HF37. The sequence continues at coordinate 9,515 of RAQS01000242.1, read as the reverse complement.
CAGAGGGCTTACCGGCTTTTGATGGGCGTTCTTTTCCAGGTTTGTTTGAAGCTTTTTCCCACTTCGGGGCTTTGGGCTCTCGGCCTTTGGGCGGCACTGTAAATACAGATTCAGGCTCAAGGATACCTCCTACCGCATTCGTGAGACTTGCAGCGTAGTCCCTCATTTCAGCCATGAAGAATTGGCCACGGCGATGGGCAAATTTGCTTAGCCGCTGAGACTGTCCTGTACTTGCCTTTGGATCAACTGAGCGCTTGTGATTGTGCCAATGGGATAGCTCCTTGAATATTGTGGATGCATTGTCGCTGACTTCAGAGCTAGCAGGCTCGTTATCAATGTCGAGGCGGACTGGCTGCAAGTGTGCACCAAAGACTGGATTGTTGAAGGGTAAAACTTTTGTGGAAATGCTGCTGAAGCCTTTAGGTAAGTCGAATTGATATTTGTTTTTTATTCTCCCGGATTGCGAATTATGGTGCTGCGGCGGTAATAGCAGCTCAAGTCCACAGAGGCGCTTTACCAAGGAAGCCAGAGTTTCATAACCCTTGCAGGCCGATGGCACTAAATTGTGTTGCATCTCGCGCTTGTGTAGACTGGAGAGTATTTTGAGAAACAGCCTTCCATCTATTAGATCTGAACAGTTCCATGAGGGCTGGAAGCCTGCAAAGGTCTCTTTCCAGGGCTGTGAAGAGAGAACAAAAAGAGCCATTTCAACAAAGTCCTGGAGAAATGTCTGATCCGCCGTGGTATCAATGGTGTCAATCGCTCTGCTGTGGAGATTGTACTCCGGGAGAAAAACAGCATGTAAAAGCACGGCGCATGGTTGAGCGTTGGTTTTAATGACGCCTTGTTCGAGCATCAAAGCCACAGTTGTCACGAGAAGGTGGTCACGGAATGTCAGCATGGGCTGGACACACGTGGAAGTTTCCAATAGTTCCTTCAACCGAGAAGTAGAAGGCCTTTGGCCAGACCCTGGGTCGAAGATCCAACCTGACACCTGTGGCTCGAGTTCATGTAGACTCTCAAACGCACGCTCTTGGACGAGACTACGTCTTTCCAAAGACTGAGAGTCAACATCATTCGAGTCCGTGCTCTCGGAAGCTAGCAGTTTTTGAGCTCGTTGTGCAGAGTCCTCTACGATCATTGTCATGACCTGTATATGTTCAGTCTGCAGTAAATGTTCAGGAGGAGACTTCAGACCTTTGTATCTCGACACTCCAAGGTATTTACCAGGGCAACATTGTACCCTTGGCATATGAACCAATGGATCATACTGCGGAAGTCAATTTTCGACCGCGTCTCCTCAACGGGCATTGACTCGTCATCGTCGGCATCTTCTTTATCGTCACCAGAACCGTCAGACTCCGAAGATTCATCAGACTCAGATAAATCATCCCCAACAAGATCCAAACGACCGGTACCACCGAATGCCCCATCATGACACATAAAAAAGTACGCTCCAGAGGAAGCCAAGTAAGCCTCAAACTCCGAAGACAGATACCCATCAAAAAGCTTCACTTCAACAGACGGCGTAACATTCTGCAGGTTACGACAAAGATGCTGGATTATCGCCTCTCTCGCAAGCAGATACCTCGAGCCCAGTCCACTAGGAGAGTCAGGCGGTATACACAGCCGAGAATTAACTGCGAAAAATGCAATGTGGAAGCGACACTTTCTCCTCAGCAACGCGTGCAGAAATTTCTCTACCATGTATGTTGCATGGAGCAGCTGGAAGCCTGGAGAGAAGTCGAGCTTGTCATCGGAGAATACATGGAGGAGTATGGAGTCTCCTTCTATGATGAAGATCTCGTCGCCTGCATAGTCGCCGATGAGGTCGACGGTTCGGGAGTCCAGGTCGTTGTACCTGGTTCTGTTAGTAGGATAGGTTTAGGGAGCTGAGTTTCTTGCCAGGTGAAGAGTGTCTTGTGGTTGATCATGATCACGCCAGTGATGGAAAGACAGAAGAGAAGATGGCAGAGATCGAGAAAAGGAAAAGGATGAAAAGAGGGGTAAGGAAAGAGAAGGAAAGAGAGGGAAGAAGAGGGGGTGATGCAGCAAAGATCCCTGTTGATTGCCTGTCTTTCTTGCCTGGGGCATACACTTGTTGTTTTCTGCTTTCCTGTTTCGGCTATCTACGAGATACCTTCACAATCCAGACACTTCCATTTCCTCAGTTCCTGTATATCATCTTATCCCTAAGTCTTGTGTCTATCACTGGATCTGTCACTGACAATGAAACCCGTATGTGGTCAATGCGCGTATGAAGGGTAACTCAAGGGTATTGCTAATGCATTACTAGAAACGTGAGCCATTTCTCTACTCGGAAATTCAGTGGACATGGCTAGAGACTGACCCTCACCCGCCCCCGATTACTCGACTCCTGCGGACAATCTTATGCAGGCCTGAGCTGGCTGCTTATATCATAAGCGTTTATCTGGATGGCTATACCTTCAAGCGCCACGAGTATCGATTTAGGGTTCCTTCAATTGCCGTCTCTAGCACGAAACTAGACGAATCCATTACCTTCATCCGGGGAACTAGAGTCCCCTATAGCGATCGGTGGATACAGGAACTGCGCAATGGTACTATGGATGCTATTATTGCGCTTTTGTTAGCGCAACTTCCGAACCTGAGATCTCTACACCTTAAAAATGATTTCACTCGACGCAGTGCACTTCTCGGTGTGGTTCTCCGATCATCCATCTGCGAGCCCGTGGATAATGGGCTACCCGACTTTCAGCATCTCCGAGACGTGTCTTTCTTCGACCCTGATGGCGAGGACCAAGCGCGCGATAAAAGCATCAGAAATACAGCCGATATCTTGCCATTCTTCTATCTACCAAGTGTCCAATACATGTTAGTCTCGATTGAGAACCCGTTTGCATTTAGCTGGCCTGCAGCACACTTACCTACCCCGTCGACTCTTACATCACTCGATTTGACCTCTGTACGGAAAACATATCTCGCTGAACTGCTCTCTGTCACCCAGAACCTTGAAGCCCTTCGCTGGACCTGGTATTACGATTTTGGCGTCGATGATCAATTTACTACACCCATCATCGATCTTGATCAGATTGCTGCTGCGATAGCTCATGTTCGAGATACTTTAACGGATTTGACCATCTCAGCCGACTGCGCCATCGGAGGCAACGATCAACTTCTTCCTGGCTTAAAGACGGAGGGCTCGTTGCATGCGATGGTCAATTGCGATATGCTGCGAAGGCTCCAAGTCCCATGGCCGTTCCTAGTGGGGTTCGCACAAAACGCAACGAAACGTTTGCAGGACGTGATCCCAAGGAATATCGAGTATCTATCCATCACGGATGACTTGAGGCTACAAAATGACGATAACATGATACCAGAATGGCCTCCTTGGGAGTGGGAGGATTCTGCTACTGTGGGCTTGCTTCAATCATGGCTGGATGATTCGAAAAAATGCACGCCTTATCTCCATCGCATTTCACTGGTACTGAGGTGGATACTTGATGAGTTAGATGAATGGTGCCCTAGCATGAGGCACCGGCTCCGGGCGCTAGGTGCTCAAGCTGGAGTTCAAGTTGAACTGATTGACTTGACAGATTATACATAACAAGAATTTGTCGTCGTGCGCTAGATCCACTTCCGATTAGTCGAAGATTCCAACCCATCCGTCCCCAATAAGATGCTCAAGACTAGCTCTTAAGGCATAACTGGATCTGGCTGATCTCGGGATTTTCGCCTATGAGAGCGTTCAAATCATAGGACTCCGGCTGAATTTGATGTCCAAGGCCGTTAAACCCATCCGCTCAACAAACATATTGCATCCTCAGATGTCCTGGCGCAAATCTGTCAGCCTTTCTGTGCGAGATCCTGCGAGTATGAGAGAAGGTGGTCACAGTTATTTCCCCCCCGAGGATCCCCACAGGGATCGGTTGTCTGGAGGACACCATCACGCTTGTTGAACGTGACCGTAACAACCCTTGCGTTCTGCTCAGCTAGAGGAGTGTCGTATAACGAATAATACATATGACTGGCGAACACCTCACCACATTTGCCATGATTTCTTATGCAGCTTATTTGGATTGCCATCTTCATTGCAAGCCACCTGACAGAGCTGAAGAGTCTTGGGAACCTTGGTATCCCATACTCATACGAGAAGGAGTTTCCGCCCTTCTGCGAAGAAGACAGGATGATTTCGTTGCCGAAAGCAAGGACCATCATAGCTCCGGGTTTGTTGGTATCCTGGCGGATATGGTACTGGTCCATGTCCGGGGGGATCTCGTTGTATGCATCGTGTGCCATTTGCCAGAGTTGAGCGCCGGGAGTTGGCGCTGACCGGGCTGTTGAATTTGAGATGGCTACTCCATAGCCAGTTCCGGAGAGCTTGCGGGCCCTTCGTTGAGAGCTGTGTCGGCCAAGTAGTTGCAAAGGATCAAGAGCAAGATATCAACAACAGACCCGTCGGAAAACCAATCTGCTTCTTAAGGCATTCGGGTACTGCCAGCAATGTGATGCGGACATCTCCTTAACGATTCGACTCAAGCACAACGGCCAGGAGTTCACATTTAATTCTAATGGCCGCTGGCCCCCTTCGCTAGAGGAGTTGGTAGGTAATTCCTCTGCATATGATCAGTGATAAGAAGAGACTAACAACAAGCTTCAGGCTTCGCATTATCCGAGGCCCAAGCAAATAGCTTGGCAGGACCTGGCTGCTAGGTACAGGTCCTGAACGGCTCATACTCCAAACCTACTACGCCTGGCCGAGTTTATAGAAAAGCGAATGGGATGGTGGTGCGTCTAGATGCGAATTATCTTACCTGCGGGCTGCCGGAGCAGTTATAGGTGTGCACTTCCCATAAGAACTTCCAGATGCCCTCGACGTCGCTGAATTTCTGCATGCCGTCGAACACGAAGTACGGATCGCTGGAGGCATTGGCCCAGTTGATATCCAGAATAGCACTCGCCGTGTTGTTCCAAGTCCGGGCGTCGAAGATTGTGTAGGAGAGGCTGAGGCCGAGGAGCGGAGCAAGGTCGGGGTTTTGGATCGCAAACACCACGGGCATGAGCGTGGAGAGCCCGTAGGTCTCGTTGCGCGGAAAGACCATGTCCACCTCCACAGTCTGCGGCGATGTGATGTTGGGCGCTGCCATGGCCTCCAGCAATAGGGTCAGCAGGCCCAGTAGAGACCAGCTGAGGCGGAAGCCGTGCATGTTGGTGTCCTGAGCAGCAGGAGGAATAATGAAGGTGTAAAATTGTTGTGTTGTCGATTCCGCCTGAGCTACCCACCGTACCATCCAACAGTTCGTGTGCATTGGGAGGCGGAGAGCTTGTCCGATGTTAGCGGGCATGTTAGGGCTTACAGTGGACCTGAACTAGTTTTACCATGTACGAAAACAGGCCACACGACATCAAGCAACGGTGGCGCTGGCTCGGCAGGGGCGAGATAAACCGGACTCCCAATAACGTGAGGTGCCAAAGGAATTGATTTGATATGGGAGAAGCACGAAGCAGAAGCTAAGTCCGGTTAAGAGAAATCAAAATCTCCCTACTAGTGCTGCTTTGGATGGTAAACCGGGTCAAAAATCCCAAATACCCGCGTTGTAACAGCCAATACTAGCCTCAGTCCGTGTCTCAACGTCTGGGATAGAGATACAGGGGAGTTGGATTCATACAACTTCTCGGCTGCTGTGCCCTAACTGGCCTTCTCGATTAGGCTTAGCGTCCTCTTCTGATCATCCTCCTCCTCCTTCTCCTTCTAACGCTGAATGTCTATCGTTCCTGGGAGCCAAAAACTTCACTGGTCCGGTTTCGTTCAGCACGCCCACCGTGACTTCGACGAATGCCACCGTCTCGCCAATGGGCGGAACCAGCTTACCGTCCCCCGCCAACCAGCAATCAGAGGGCAAGAGTCTCTCGGCTCGGGACGAGTGCAGAACTATCCAGGTCCACTTCGGCGATAGTTGTGCTTTGGCCGACAGATGCGGCATCTCTGGCGCCGACTCTACCAAGTACAACTCTGACCCCGACCTGTGTTCACTCTCACTCCGAAGCAGCATGTGTGCTGCTCGTCTGGCACGCTCCGCGACTTCTCCCCAGACCCTAACCCGGATGGGCCCTGTGCCACGTACAAAATCTAAGAGACGACAACTGCGCGAGCCTCGCGGCTGCTAACGGCATTACTATCGAGCAGATCGAGGAGTTTAGTAGCAACACCTGGGGCTGGAACGGATGCTCTAACCTATGGGCCAAGACCATCATCTGTCTGAGCTCGGGGTTCCCGTCTATGCCAGCGTTCTTGCCGAACGCCGTATGTGGCCCCCAAGTGCCCGGTACTGAGCGGCCGACCGATGGGACCGATCTTACCGACCTCAACCCCTGCCCGCTGAATGCATGCTGTAACGTCTTTGGCCAGGTAAGATTACCCCCTACCCCGCCGCATAAGCAAATGGATGGTTATACTTACGAGCGACCAGTGCGGCATCACGGCCGAGTTCTGCACCAATACGAGCACTGGTGCACCAGGGAGTGCTAAAGAAGGTACTAATGGCTGTATCCCGCACTGCGGTACCGATATCGTGCGCGGTGAACCGCCGGCCTAGTTCCGGAAAATCGCCTACTTCGAGGGTTACGGCTTTAAGCGCCCCTGTCTTTACCAGGATGCCCTGCAGGTCGACACCTCGCAGTATACACATTTGCAGTTCGGCTTCGGCGATATCACGCATGACTACCAGATCCATATGGGCAATGCCTTGAAGACCTACCTTGAAGACCTATGAGTTTGAGAACTTTAAGCGCATTACCGGGGCGCTAAGGATCTTGTCATTTGGTGGCTGGGATTTCCCGAAGAATCCTAACACCTATATGATCTTCCGCGAGGGCGTTAGGCCGGCGAACCGGCTAAAATTTGCTACGAACATTGCTAACTACATCAAGGATAACTACCTTGATGGCGTCGACATTGACTGGGAGTATCCTGGGGTGAGTTCATCGCAGGAGACATTGATTTGTCTGGCTATCTTCTAACCTCTCACCCAGGCCCCAGACATTCCCGGTATCCCGCCAGCTAATGAAGACGACGGAGAGCACTACTTGGCTTTCCTCGTCGTCCTTAAGAACCTACTTGGGGACAAGTCCGTCTCGATTGCTGCCCCCGCTTTATACTGGTATTTGAAGGGCTTCCCTATCGCGGACATCAGCAAGATTATGGACTACATCGTCTCTATGACCTACGATCTCCACGGCCAGGTAAGCATGCCATTCCTCCTTCCGCCATGAGTCTCGGCACTGACCCGTCATATAGTGAGACGCCGGCAACCAGTACGCACAGGACGGATGCCCCTCGGGGATGTGTCTCCGCAGTCACGTCAAACTGACCGAGGGGTGATATTCAAGTAGTCTGCCCTCTTCTGGCGAATCCACATCATCTCCAGCGCTGCCTCTTTCGACAACTGGTCTCCATCGATGTGTTGGGCTTGGGCCGCTCTGCCTGGGTAATCGAGGATCCCATCCCATGAGCCTGAGCTTGCCATGGATTCTCCGGCAGTATTGACATTCTGGTGCCAGGCCTGAACCTCATCCACAAATTCTTGGAAGCCGTCCTCCGGTGTGGCTTCACGCGACCCAGTAGTCGAGCTTGGGGCATCATCGTCCGTAATACTAACACACGACTCGCGGCTTGCGGAACCTGGACGGTTGCGAGTATCCAGACTAACTCCCCCATCATCGCCGCTCGATTCGTTTTTGAAGTCATCGATAATCCTGGAATCACCACGGCTGTCCCTGGTGCTTGAGTTCATCGAATGGTCTTCCCTTGGTGATTCGTCTGAGGGACTGTCGTCTACTAGTGGAATGAAGTCCATCTCTCCTTTGGGGTGGGACGGGAAAGAGACTGTACTAGTATCTGACTGGAATAAGAAGAGAAACGGAGATGCTTTGACAGTGGCGTAGGACGAAGAGAGAGAAGGTAGAGCTTAAAGGGCTAAAGTGGTTGTTGCGTAGTAGCATTTACGAGTATACACGTTCCTCAATTCTCAAGATAATCGAATAACGCGTTTCCTTTCGCTTGCATCTCGACTCTCCTATGGATGGAGACGCCAAAGGGGCGCCATGCAGATACAAATAGCTTGACAAGAAGGCTAAACACTTTTTGGCTTTTCAGCACCTACAAAATCCCATGTGGAGTAATTAGAACACAACACTTACTGGGAAACCCAGCGAAAGCCCGCTATGTATCTGACGCGTAGACGCGCAGTTGCCTTGTCGCATAGTCATTGTGACGGCGAGGACGTGAGTCACTCGTCCTCCCCCGCCGAGCCACCTACGAACTACCATTTTCCTCCACCTCTCTTTCCCCCCGGATCATATTATTGTTAGAAACTGCGGTTTATCGCACCTTCTCATATGGGATTCCCACGGCCTTTCTAGGCTCACCCCTCAAGTGTTTTCACACCTTGTAAGTGAAGGAAATCCACTCACAAAAATGGCTGCTCCTAACACCAAGAAAGGCCCGCGAAAGAGAGTCAAAGTTGGATTACCCACGAAGTCCCCTTCATACGACGACCTTGGTCGTGGCATCGTCTCCGTGAACATCGAAGTGGATGAGGAAGATACCATGATACAGGAGACGAAGCATAAAGTGAACGATGTGATCTCGCGCTCGGAGCTCTCGCTAGATACGACCGAAACCGGATTTGTCGTGGGGAACCCGGCAGGAATCTCCTTCGTCAGTCATGCCGAGGATGTTAGTGTCCGCCTTCAGCGACTGGAGGACCGGTCTGCAAAGCAAGACGACCACATCGCAGCGCAAGATCAGAGAATCTCGGCGCAAGATGAGCGAATCTTGGCGCAAGATCAGCGCATAGCAACACTTGAGTGGTCGTCCGACGCGTTTTCCACCGGTAGAAACCGCTTCATCTCGATAGCAAAACGGGACAAGCTGGGAACCGCGACATTCGAGGACTTCGAGATTATCGCCTCCGCCAATGAAGCGTTCCACGGAGGAAACTCGAAGGGTGATGTCAAACTGTACCAGGAGAGAATCCGAAGCGACTACGACGCGTATACTGCGATATATGGACTCCACCCAGGGGTTGTAGCGATGATCGGTAAGTCCTTGGGAATTCCAGGCAAAACACTCAACTAATTATCTTCGAGAATACGAGCCGACCCTCTTCATCCTTGACCGGCATGCCACTTTCGTCGCGTCGTCCAGGTACATTACCACCCAGCGCTTTCACGACGTCTTTGCCAGCTTCATAAAGGCCGTTGAAGAGTCGAACTACGCAGCAGGGTATTTGGTGGGAAATCCAACGTCAGTCACGGCCGCGTATTGGCAGTTTGTGCGCTGTCTGAAGTCCGAGGTGGAGGTGGCAAACTCGTGATCTTCGTATGAACCCTGCCGCATGTAATATTCTTATTCAAGCGAGTAGGAACAGTTCATATTCATTTGTTATATGGAGTCCATCAGAGTAAGAATGTGTAATGGCGCAACTAATCCAGTTGTAGTAGACTAGTAGGCCTAGATTGGAATAACGAGGTAG
>RAQS01000241.1:0-30036 GCA_003698115.1 Aspergillus sp. HF37 | reverse complement strand
ACATCTCCCCGGACTTTTCTTCTCTCTCTCTCTCTCTTTCTTTTTTTTTTTTTTTTACACCCCCAGTCTCGCTACAGACACAGTCTCTCTCATTCCCCAACTGTGTCTGTGCCCTTCCAGTTGAATTGTCATGACCGACCACGAGACCGATGCGGCCCAGTATGTTAGCCCTACTATGTTTGGCTCAACCTCGCGCATAGCTAACACCGTTCGCTTAGGCTGCATGCCACGCTTCAGGAGGTGAGGCTCGAGGAACACCATATCACCCATCCTGCCGCGATCGAGCGTGACGAGAAAACCGTCCAAGAGGGCCGGAAGGAGACTGACCAGGAGGACATTGTCCAAGAGGACCAGCCTCCGAACAATAATGGCTCTCAGACCTCCTCCAACACGGAGAACGAGAAGGAAGAGGGTGACACCCCCATTGGCGGCGAGCCGAACAAAAGAGAGCAGCAGACGTTGGAGCGCGTTGGCGAAAAACTCCCGTTCGCCGTCTTCCTTGTCGCCATCATCGAGCTCTGTGAGCGCTTCACCTACTACGGCTGCCAGGGTACTTTCCAAAACTATGTCTCGAAGCCTTTCCACGGCAATCTGGGGACCGGCGGCCTGGGAATGAGTCACATGGCCGCCACCGGTCTGGTCACCTTCTACCAGTTCTGGTGCTACGTGACTCCTCTCGCGGGTGGCCTGATTTCCGACCAGTATCTGGGCAAGTACAAGACGATTCTGTGTTCCGCCGGTGTCTACATGGTCGGCCTGCTGGTTCTGGCCTGCACGTCGATTCCCAAGTCCTTGACGTCCGGCCACGCAATGGGAGGCTTCGTGGCGTCCATCATTCTCACCGGTATTGGAACCGGCGGAATCAAGGCCAATGTTTCACCGCTGATTGCCGAGCAATACACGCGGCGGCATATGGAAATCGCTCTGAACAAAAAAGGGGAGCGAGTCATCATCGACCCGTACATCACCATCCAGCACATCTACATGATGTTCTACTGGAGTATCAACATCGGCGCTCTGTCGCTCCTTGCTACTCCTTGTAAGTCGCGTAGACGTGTACCCTCCCATTGTACGGGCTAATGAAACCAGACATGGAGCGAATAATTGGCTTCTGGAGTGCGTACGTCTTGGCTTTGTGCATGTTCATTATGGGAACGACCATTCTCGTTCTCGGCAGGAAGATCTATGTCGACCGACCTCCAAGCGGCACAGTCGTCGTGGACGCGTTCCGGGTCATTGGCTGGATGGCCCGTCGTCGCAGCATGGATTCCCCGAAGCCATCTTATATCGCTGAAAGAGGCGGGTCGCCAGATACGGTTCGCTGGGATGATCAGTTCGTCGAGGAGGTGAAGAGAACCTTACAGGCCTGCAAGGTCTTCCTGATCTACCCTATTTTCTGGGTATGCTACAGCCAGTTCTCGACCAACTTTGTTAGCCAGGCGATGCAGATGAGGGGCCACGGCATTCCCAACGACCTGATGCAGAATTTTGACCCGATCGCTATTATCGTTTTCATCCCTGTCATGGACTATGGCGTCTACCCGCTCCTCCGCAAGTTTAATATCCGCCTCAAGCCCATCAGCCGTATCGTGTTTGGGTTCTGGGTCATGTCGCTCGCGATGGCATACGCCGCGATCCTACAGCACTATGTCTACATCAGTCCTCCATGTTTCCAACACCCTCTCTGCCCGGCATCGATCATTAATGGCAAAAAGATGGGTAACGACATCCACATTGCCATCCAAGCGCCGGCGTACGTATTGATCGGTATCGCGGAGATTTTCGGCTCGGCGACGGGCTACGAATACGCATACACCAAGGCGCCGCCGCGCATGAAGGGCTTCGTGCAGAGTCTGTTCCTGCTTACGACGGCTTTTGGATCCGCGCTCGGCGAGGCCTTCCTGCCGGCCCTGTACGACCCGGCGATCATGTATGTGTATACGGGTCTCGCGGCGGGCTGCTTTACGGCAGGCTGCGTGGTCTGGATGCTCTTCCGCAAGCTGAACGAGAGGGAAGACGACATGAATTACATCGAGAACGATGTTACTGCCGATCTGGATTCGCCGGCCGACTGTGAGGCTGCTGAGGCCAAGAGGGATAGCAAGCACGAGGGCGAGACTGTCCAGACCAAGAACTAGGTGATCTACTACATAATCCAGAGAAGAACACCAAAGTGTTTAAGAATGGATTACTATTTAGTATATGAATGCACTCTTCCTTTTGGACTTTCCTTAATCAATTCTCATCGAAGGCTTATACTGCTAGTTAGAAGGATGATCTATCTGACTTATCCGGCGACAGCGATCGCCCTTCAAATTCTCGACAGTACTACAAGACACTCAATAGCGCAACACAGCCTAGCTAGCTAGGCGAGCACCCGGACGACGAGGGAGCTGGCGAACTGGATGGCACAGTCGACCTCGAGGACGTCGGCGAGCTCCTAGGCGGCGCGGACCCTGAACCCATAGGCGGCGCAGACCCCATAGGTCCCCCCTGGGCATCCTCATTCTCAACGCCCCCATTCTCCGTGTAATAAGCCGCCGGCTCCACCGTCTCATCCTGGGAGACATCCATACCCATCGAGATCCACGCGAAGATACCGTCCGCGGCCTCCTCGCCCAGGAATACGTACTCGACAAACGGGTCGATCGTGGCCGCCTCGTTCTGCAGGATTCTGTCGTCGGCGTTCTGGGTTAAAGGCTGCGTGTTCGTGGAGTATGGTGCGTTCTTCTCGACGGCGGAGATCAGCGATTGGTCGAAGAAGAGTTGTCCGACGTGTCCCGCGTGTGCGGTGTACAGCCCGGTTAGAGTGTTGTTGGCGTTGGTTTCGGTGTTGTTGATGGAGTGGGCGATTACTTGCAGTTATTAGCTCTGAGGCGTGTGTCTCGTCGCTCTCTTCCTTGATATGCGCAATAGAACATACCGTGTATATGGGTCGCCCGGCCGCGGTAGTGGCCTGGGAAAATCGTCTGGATCTGCGCGACGCCCGTTCTGTCCGTCTTTTGCAGACCGCGCAGGAAGGTCTTGTCCAGGTTACTCTCGTCGGCGGCGTTTCCGTTGCCAGATGCGGTGACCCCGGAGTACACGCCCTAGTCGTATTACTTTAGCTTCAATCCTATCTTTTATCCAGCTAAAGGCGCCTACCGTGGAATTGCAGTGCCAGAAGTCCATGTAGATATCAGGCACCGGCTCGCAGGTCTTGGTGTTGATCATCTGCATGTCCAGATACAGCGGCACGCCGGGCTGGCCATCGGTGATGTCGCTACGGATCAGCTCGCCGGTCACATCTGCACCATGTTAACATATCTCTCTCGAAGGCAACAGTGGCAGGAGGCAGACAGTAAGGCCCCTGGGTGGTATCCGGACCCAGGATACACGTTCCGTCAGATCTAAAAATCACAGACGGGTCGGTCGACAGGTTGACGTCCATAGACGAGTGGTGGCTGGTGTTGAGGCCATCGCGCGCCTTGAGTAGCGGAGCGTCTGTACGAGTAGTTAGTATTCGGTCAGAGAGATGCCATTCGTACTAGTAGAGTACTGGGATTTTCATCTGAAGACATACGTTGCTGCCATCCCCGGGCCTCTCGCAGCTTCCTCACTGTATGATCGCGACGCACAACATTTGCCTTCTCCAGCCCGCGCGCTGTCAGAGAGGGCGAGCAGTGCGACAGGCTGCGCGCATGCGGCGGCGCGCGCTTTAAGAAAGCAGCACGCTCAGCGGCCTCTTCGTGGACGTCGTGGCCGGGGTGGGCAGCGGCAATGCTGGCCAGGCCAGCCAGTAGACCGGTGATGATCGTAGGAAGATGCATGTTGTGTCGCAATCAGTGTGAAGAACGATTGATAGCAAACGGTGAATATCTCGCCGACTGTCTACCGGCCTTTATACCTCGCCATGATACCCCCCCGGCAGACGCACCGTGGCCTATCTGGGTAAATGCCCCAAGAAAAGAGTACTCTATCTGGTGCTGATCGCTCGTCACAGCCATCACAGCCATCACAGCCACCAAATCAGCGCCGGATTGCTAACCAGGGGTTCTGACTGGTGGAGGAGCTCAACGGCGCAAGAGCAGGCACCGGCATTTCGAGGGCTGCTGCTACTGGTAAGTACCGTCCGAGGAGATATATGCTAACGTAGTAGTGCCGAAAGAATGGGAAGATCGATACTATAGAGGGTGCAGTGCCGGGTATTCTTCGGGGTTTCAAGTCTGGAGTGAATGGGGTTGTTTGTTCTGGAATTGGCGGATAAACATAGCGCGTATTAAGATAAGTTCTAAGCTTTGTGGACCTCCAACAAGCTCGCATTGGCAAGATAAGGGATTCTAGAGGACTCGACTTGGCCAGTCCGATATCGGGGCCACCGCAGGCAACCAGTGGTACTTTTTGTATAGATAAGTCTAACAATCTAGGAGTCTAGACTCTGTGAGGCACGGGAAGTGTGTTTCAACGGGCGTTAGTACTGGGCTACTAACTTAGTAGTATCCTTCACTCGGACACACTGCGACAGGCTGAGCCTCACTAGGTGGGGTAATACAACCAGACATTTAGGCCAGCAGAGAATGGCAGTGAGACTAACGGTGGAAGTGTAGATGGAGGACATAGGCAGCGCATTACCCGATCCGGCAGCAACTTAGGGCTTTGGCTGGGTGGCCAAACAGCATCACCGTGAAATCATCGGCCCATCCCTATAAAAGCAGTAAGTATATCAGCTCTCCTCTGCAAAACACCCACCACAACCAACAAAGTCACCACATAAAAAGAGAGAAAGAGAGAGAGAGACAGAAAATGGCAACCCCGTCGTCGCCCACCAACACTACCCCCGGAAACCGCGACAACTCGCCCAACCGGCCCACCACCACCACCGAAGGCGGCGCCAGCGCGGTCCCCACCCCGGCAAACAACGTCGGTGGCGGGTCTGGCTGGGGCGATGAGGGTTTCTGGAAGGGGGGGTCAGGGAGACAGGAGCCGGGGCATGCAAACGTACACCCCAGTCACCACCAGTTGCTCCAGTATAGTAGTTGACTGTATGGCTAACTGACAGGCCCCCAACCCCCAATCAACAATCGGCAATTTCCTCGGCCTGTCCAGCCAGAAGGGCATCGCCGGTACACACAACGAAGAGCGCTTCGACCGCGCCGCCGGCCACGCCGACCGGACAACGCAGTCCGGCGAGCCCACCTGCGAGGGCGAGGATCATTCGTTCATGACGCATCGCCCGGGCTGTTCGCAGACGTTGCCCGGCTGGGGGAAGGCCAAGGATGCTTTTAACACGTATGTTTCTGGCCCCTTTGATGATGGGGGGCGCTTGGCTGATTTGGGTAGGATACATGGGCAGGGGAGGTAGGTAGGGTAGTAGTAGACTATGGGTTCATGCGGCATGGCGATGAAATTGTATTCAAGTGTATTAGTGTACAGCTATTCGACCTTGGACTCCTTCCCTCGTATCCGGTCCTTCAATGCCAGGATCTTGCCCGCTACCCGCCCCTTCACCGTCTGCGACAGGACTGCCCGTGCCTCTTCCTTGGACACAAAGCGGCGGACTAGCATGTTGAAGATGTTTCCGAACGCCAGCGCAATGACCGTGCTGGTGAGGATGATCACGTTGTACGGCATGCTAAAGTCCGGCGTCGGCAGCGGGAGAAGCAGACTGGCCGTGCGCATGTATACCGGCGAGCTTCGGCTGTCATTTTGACGGTCCAGCAGTCTAATGACCGCCGGCGCCACGTTGAATCCGCGGTTCGCGTCTGGCGGGTATTCCGTGTAGCGCAGGATAGCCTTCTCAAAGTCGTACGTCAGCGTCACCGTCGACGCTGCCGGAACTGACAGTGCCAGCTCCAGTTGGGTCCCGCGCTTGCGGTCAATGGCCGGTCTGTAGAACGTTTCCTTGATGATCTGCGACGACGGCACCTGTCGTCGCACCCCGTCGCGTCCGGTGCTCGTGACCTGGAGCGTGTGGACATACGGACGCAGGAACCACGGTAGCGTCTCGAAGTAGACGAAATCAACGGCTTCGGTGTCAGATGGGTTGTTGAAAATAGTGCGCATGCCGCCCCGTTCCTGCCCATGCCCGACAATGGTCCGCTCCGCATGCAGGGTTCCTTCATCGAGAGGTACATGCGAGTGCACCTCTTGCTCCGGCACGACAAGATCGAAGGGGGTCGAAGGCTGCAATGTAAAGCAGCGAGAGAACCCGCTTGGGTCTTTAGTTTCTGACGCTCCCTGGGCACTAACCGCCCGCTCATGCGGAACCTGGAGACAGACGGACTCGGCGTCCTGCCCATCTGTCAGAGGACAGACGCCGTTGAGAGTTCGCCCAAACACTTCCGAGAGGCCCCATTCTTTTTCCAGCGTACTCTCCAAGGGGTAACACGTATCACCCGAATGATACGGCTTGGAAGTGTCGCAGACCAACTCTTCAGCAGGGACCGGACGCGGGATTGGGTTATCTATAGAGTCAGCGAAAGCTACCACAAGACAGAAAGTGCATACCCCGGGACCGCTTGGATCTATCAATATCCATCACCATATCCACACCCTGCTCAATCTGCACCAGACACTCGCCCTGACCAGAACAGATCGGGCGAACGTCAACAGACATACTCTGCCACGATGCATCAAACAGCTTGTGCCCATCAAATAAGCTCGAAATCCCCACCTTGCCCTTACACGGAAGCAGCTTCAGAAATGGCGTCAGATTCTCCGTGCAGACCACCTCGCCCGGCAGCGTCCCATGCAGGAGATGCAGCCGCCCGGACGGGACATGGTCACCGGCGGGCTCAAAAGAAGCCACCGGCCTCGTAGTCCGCGTTGAGTCGACAAAGTTCATCGACGCACAGAAAAGCCCAGACAAAGACTGGGTCAGGGTAATCCAATTCGCGAATGCGCTGGTCAGGTCAGGGTCAGCAAGGTGTCTGTCACCCCAAGCATATTGAAGCGCGTCGACTATACCGCTCATAGTCCACCGCGTCTATCCACGCCCACAGCTCCACGCCCGTCCCTCCCTCCTTGGCCCCATTCCACGGCCGCGACCCCCAGCTCTCGGCATCCCATCGCCCCGTCGTGAATCGCAGATGCAGCTCCTTGGCGTGCGCGTGTTGCAGGATCTGGCCGAGCGCGCGCGGAAAGTAGCGAAAGTGGCCCCGTTCGAACGATCCCTGGGAGGTATTGCTCCGGAAGTTGAAGGATGCTAATAGCGCGGATTGGGGGAGTGGTTGGAGGTCGAGGCGTTCATGGTAGTCGGGGGCGGCGGAGGAGGAGGACAGGGCCAGGGCGAGGACAAGGAAAAACAGAGGGAAAAAGGAGGACGGCGTCATCGCGTCATGCTTGGAGCCGAATTCACAGCAATAATGTGGTGATGTTCGACGATGTGGTCGAGTAGAGCAGCTCCGGCCACTTCCCAAAGCGGTAGCCGCCTAAGCGCCAAGCGCCAAGCGCCTAAGCGCCTAAGCACCCAGAATCTTAGCATCCAGCATCAAAGACCTCGACCAGCCCGTTTCTCTCTCCTACACCAAGCAACCATGGCCGCAGAACAGCGCAAGCTGCTCGAGCAGCTTATGGGAGGTACGCGGCCCCTCCTCGTCTCTATATCAAACAGCTAACAACCACAGCGGACCAACTAGTCGGCACCGGAGGCCCGTCGCGCAACGCCCAGCTCTCCATCACAGACCCCAAAGTCTGCCGCTCGTACCTGGTCGGAACATGCCCGCACGATCTCTTCACCAACACAAAGCAGGACCTCGGCCCGTGCACCAAGGTGCACAGCGAGGGGCTCAAGACGGAGTACGAGACGGCGTCGACGGCGGAGAAGAACAAATGGGGCTTCGACTTCGACTACATGCGCGATATGCAGAAGTATATTGACGAGTGCGATCGCCGGATCGATGTCGCGCAGCGAAGGCTCGAGAAGACGCCGGATGAGATTCGGCAGACGAATAATCTTGTATGTCTTGCCCTTTTTCCTGGGGGAGCTATGGGCTGTGAGTCAGTCTGCTAACACCGCAAAGCTCAAACAAATCTCCGACCTCACCAAAACCATCAACACAGGCCTCCTGGAAATCTCCGTGCTCGGCGAAACCGCCTCCGTCGCCGTCGCCCTGAACGAGCTACAAAAGATCCGCACCGCCAAACACCAGAAGGAGATCTGCGAGCGCGACCTGAAGAACCTCCAGGACACCTCCGGGCCCTCCGGGCATCAGAAGCTGCAGGTCTGCGACGTGTGCGGCGCCTACTTGAGCCGTCTCGACAATGACCGCCGCCTCGCCGACCACTTCTTCGGCAAGATGCACATGGGCTACTCCGATATGCGCAAGACGTCCAAGAAGCTGAGTGAGGAGCTCAAGGGCCGCGCGCCGCCTGTCAGGCATCCTGACGAGGATGGGCCGCCCGGCGGTGGCGGTGGTTGGGGAGGTCGGCCCGGGGGAGGGAGAGGTCGATATGGTGGAGGTGGGAGGAGACGGGGTGGGAGATGGTGATCTGGGTTTGTTTCATATTCGTCTTTGCATAGCGTGGCGTTTCTGTCTTCTGCCTAGGGTGGTTGGTTCTACAATCTACGAGTGAGTTCGCGACTTCATACTTCTTGCCTGCTTGCAGTACCGAGAATCCATGTTTAGAACCAACGAAGCCTAATTAATGTAATGATAACCCCATAAGATGTAGCAGCGTGGCTCGACATTGGTAGACAACGAGCAGCCAGCCAGAAGAAGGATACGGACTAACGCGAGCTACCGACAAGAGAAGATTCAAATTCGCTGCAACCAAAGATAACACCATTCCCATATCCGCCGCAACCCTAGCCCACATAACGCAAAGATATCAAGCCCTCTGCCGTGATGCAGATCCACCCATGCATTAGGCTATTGATGCCCGTTGGTACTTCTCGCTTGCAACGCCTGCATCAGCTGCTCGTAGCTCGACGCCGCCTCAGGCCGTTGCTGCACGATCTCACGAACCACGCCCAGCTGCGCAACATCTACGGTTGGCACCTGCTGTACAAGCTGCTGGATACCGGGGGAGTTCGCTTGGGTCCCCAGCGCCTGAACTGCCGCTGTCATGCCCGTGGCGGGGGCAGCCGCGGGTTGTTGTTGGTATGCGGCCGTCGGCTGGGACAGTTGAGGTTGCTGCGGTTGACTGTACATCCCGTAGTCGCCAGTAGGATTCTGAGACCCAGGCCATGTCCCTGGACTCATGAACTGGCCCTGCTGCGGCGTGGCAGCGGCGCCGGTCAAAGGGCTCGCGGCCGTCGTCGTCGGTTCCTGGCTTGCTTGATGCGACGGAGGCTGCGCCGACGGACGGTTCGAGTCGCCAGTCTTCACCACAAATACCACCAGGAAAAGGCGCTCCGGGCGCGAGTCTTCGACAGTGTTGTTCTCGAGGAGGTCGACGAACTCGGGCTTCTTGGTCGCGCCGGCTTCGACGGGCACGAGATACGTGTCGGTGACGGCGGGCAAGGGATGCTTCGAAATTACTCCGTACCTCTTGCGCTCCAGGAAGTAGTTGAACAGCTTGTCGAATGCAGCGCGCACGGCCGGTACCTGAGGGCTGCTGATAGCCATCACCGATACGTCTGTCGAGCTGCTAAAGCGCAAGCCACAGAGGTAGTTGCTGGCCATCTGGACGTCTATCCGCCCATCTACCAACAGCGTCGAAGGCGCCAGCTCGCTCCACGGTATCCTCCCGCTCAGATCGGCACCGCCGACGTGTTGTGCTGAAGAAGAGAACTCCGCGACAGCGTTCATCATGACCTTCCCGCGCCAAACAGCCCCGTCGTCGCTAAAGTCCTTGGGCGAGTATGGCGGCGACTCCGGCCCGTCATCCCTCAGCAGATTATCGATCTCTGCATCTGCCTGGGCCTTGCCGCTGGGCAATGGCTCCTGGATATGCGTAGCAACCTCCGGAAAGACCGCATCATGGCCATCCGGCGACTGTGCGCGCGGTTCGCCGTGCTGGCTCTGAGACTTCTCGTCCGCGACCCTGTCAATCGACTGCGATTTGGCAGCGTCTGGCACCGGCTGGTGGTGAACTGCCGGGCTGGCTGGGGCACGCGGGCTGCCGTCGGCATCAGCGGCGCTGCGACGAGTCGGGGCGCTGGAGAAGATGGATTCGCTGGCGACGTTGTGGTGGTCGTCGTCCTCCACGAACTCCTCTCCCTTGTGAGTCCGCCGGATCCGCGGCCCTTGGTCTTGGATGATGACATGCTGGCGCTCTGATTCTCGCTTGATTTCGGCATCCTTCTGCTGCAGCTCTTCACTGGCCATGTCCTGGGAGCTCATCGTCGAGAGCGAGTCTGGGAGCAAATTACCTACGAGCAGACGATCCCGTAGAGAAGCGTTCTTCTTTACGTTGAACAAGATCGCCCGCAGTTGCAATTTATATGGCTCAGTGGGCTCTCCAGCTCCTCCGCAGATATTGTGGTACAGTGCATGCTCGATTGAGATCGCAAGGTGCCGGGCGTCCTCCTCGATCGACTTCCCTTCCGGCCGGTGCAAAGATCCTCGTTTCTGAGCATCAGAAAACTGATCTACAAGTAGT
Organism: Aspergillus sp. HF37; assembly: GCA_003698115.1. Classification (NCBI taxonomy): domain Eukaryota; kingdom Fungi; phylum Ascomycota; class Eurotiomycetes; order Eurotiales; family Aspergillaceae; genus Aspergillus; species Aspergillus sp. HF37. The sequence goes on along the minus strand of RAQS01000241.1, from coordinate 19,512 downwards.
TTGACTAGAGCGTTTGCAGCATTCCTCCGACCATGGTTCGAGATCTCATCCAGTGTCCCTGCAACTGACTCTCGGCGAGAAGGTGTTGTCTGCGAGTCTCTCTTCCCACGGGAGCCTTTCCTTCCTTTATCCGTGGATCCATGAGTCGGGGATGACATCTTCTGCTGCTTCACTTTCGGGCTCTAGAAGATAGGATGTCAGTAAATAGGTTCAAGGAGTTAGCGACAGCGAACACTTACCGCATCTGGCTGCGCCGACTCGCGATGCTCTTCGAACTTGCGCTTCTGGTTGCTCGACGGTTCCGAGGCGTCAGCGTGGCCATTTTTCTCTTCCTGAGCCGGCGTCGCGGAGGACGCAGCTTGGGCAGACGGTGGACTGGCTGCCGTAGAAGTTGGCCTTCCAACCTCCGCCTGGACATCTGATTTCGGTACGCTGGGCCTGCCTTTCTTGCCCTTCTTGCCCTTTTTGCGCCGCGATGCCTTCAATGCTGCAGCCTCCTGGCGCCTCTTTTCGGCGACTTCTTGCCAGGGTTTCTCGCCTCGCGCAACCCTATCCAGAAGGGCCTTGTGGTTGGCGGGGTTGCATTGCTCGCAGTAGTATTGATCGGGCTCCTCCCCTTTGGCGAATGAGAGACCCATGCAATCGTTGTGCTGCCACGCCAAGCACCGGTCGCAGCAAATCATGTCGCGCTCGACGTCTTCCTCTTCCTCGTATTCGCCGCAAACGCATCGTATGATTTCTTCTTCCTCTTCTTCGTCGGGGGTCGGCTCGTTGGAAGGCTTCGCGAGCTTGTCCTTTTTCGCTTTTGATTTCTTTGCAGGAGTGTCGCCGACCATGTCGAGGTTCTTGTGCTGGCCTTTCGTCGTGCGATCCGAGCGTCGCGGTTCGTCTGGTGTTGCGGTTAGCTTGAGAGCTCCACCGGGGTCTGTTCTCTGGAGGTGATTTCGCCACCCGTCGGCAACTGCCACCCTTCAGAGACGCCATGTACAGTAGCTTACCAGCCATGATAGAAACAAGACAGTAATAGTGTCACTCGATATTCTACGCGTGTTGTAGATAAAAACGCCTTTCAAAGTCGCGGAAAACAAGTCGTTCTACAGCAGCAAGAGCCCAGAGTAGAGGCCAAAGTAATACGCATAAGAAGACCCTAGAGAGCGGCAGTGGGCCTGGTCCACGCAGGTATCACTTCAGTTGGACGATTCTTCCAGCGCCTTCTCGGGGCTGGCTTTGTTGACTGCAGCACGCGGTCGCGTCACCGAGCGGGGTCCGGGGGGAGGGGGGGAAATCTGGCCAGAACAGTCGTTGGACGATGGGACAGACAGACCGAGTCGGTCAAGTGATGCGATATGAAAGACGGCGACAATGGTGATGGAACGGGCGTTCGCGAAGTGATGGATAGAGGAGAGAGAGAGAGGAAGAAGCGAAAAGAAGCGAAGTCTTGGAAGCCGTCGAGGTCCACACGTGACCGCGTCTTGGCACACGCCAGCCCAGCCCAGCGGCGCGTCTTTCTTTGTAGACAACAGACTCCTTCGCACACCCCCTCGCTGCTGGCTTCGCGGTACTTCAACAGCGCGTCGTTTACTCTTACCCTGTTTTATATACTCCCGCGACCACAATGGCAGACATCCGCTCGCTACTCCGAAACGAGCTCGCCTCTCGCAAGGGCGGGCCCCAAGCAGGCAACACCGGCCGAGCTACCAAAAAGCGCAAGGTAGAGAACATGGAGGATCTGACGCGCAAACGAGTGAGATCCGGAGATGTCACACCGGACCAGCCGCAGCGGAACGCCCACAACGTCCAGGTCCAGCCGCCGAGTGCTCAGGCTACAGACCAGGTGGAAGAAGGGATGGAACACGCAGTGGAAACCGCCGGCCTAAAGCCCCCTTCAGAGGTTGAAGCTGAAGAAGAAGAAGAAGAAGAAGCCGATGCGAACCCTCCACCGCCAGACACTACAAAGTCACAGGCGGATGCCTCGCAGGCAGTGAATGAAGACGAGTGGGCGGCGTTTGAGCGCGAAGTCGCCGCACCAACGCGCGTGCCGCACGCTCCTGCAGCTCTCGCAGCGGAAGCGACAATTTCCGCTGCGCCTGTGTCGACGGAAGAACTTGCGGCGCAACAGCAAAAAGAGAGCGAGTCGGCGCGCACTCGCGAGACGGAGGTAGAGGGTGAGCGGGAAGATGCAGCGCGCTTCATGGAAGACGAGTTCGACGAGATGGAGCAGCTGGAAGAGCGCGTTCGGCGTCTCAAGGAAAAACGGGAGGAGCTGAGGAAGAAGAGGTCATCGGACGAGACGGAGCCGACGAGCGAGCCGGTCCCCGATTCCAGAGGGCCAGCCGGGACACACAGCGACGATGATGAATCCGACGATGACGATGACTGGGATAATTGGAGATTCAGGTAATGGGAGCTACGTCTGGTCGGATTGGTGCACGGTGGCATTTCAATTTGAGAGGCCCTGGTTTTGCTAAGATTGATACCCCATAAAATGATCATGAACTGTATGGTACTGTTTAATTATTTCGGTGTATGTCTAATGAACTCATTCCAATATGGCCGTGTTTCCCTGCATATAAGAACTCGTCGATATGAACATATGGTGATGATTATCCAGGTATAAAGCTCGAGGTAGGTATCTAGGGACCAACCTGCCCTTCGCCGTCCTCTCTCGACTGATTCATTTCCATATAGCCTCGTATTCCGTCCTTCCTAACTCGCATTGCTTCCTCGACTTCCGCTTCGCCTTCTTTCAGGAGGTGCTTGCCGCGCATCAGCTCGCCTTTCTGCCTTCGCTTGCCCTCCTCGACCTGTTTTTCGCGCTCCGCAAGGGCTTTCTCGCGCTTCTCGCGTTCGATTCTCCTCTTGTCTAGCTCTTCTTGCTGCTCCGCCGTCATATTCTCCTGCTCTGGTGCAGGGGCCAAAGTAGAGATGTATGTCTCGATAAGAGGATCGCGCACCTTCGGCGCGAGGGCAATATACCGAAGATCAGTAACGACAGCGGGAGGAAGGGCCCCGAGATGAGACGAGCGGTTCAGTGCATGCAATGGGACCGACTTCAGCAAAGCTGAGAGATCCGACTTCCTCGAACTCTCGGGCAGCTTTATTCGCGAAATGAGTTCGCGGTAATACTTTTCCCGATCTCGATCTGATAGTTGAGTGTCTTTCATCTCAGACTCCTTGCGGTACTTGCGCCTGAACTCTGGCCAATACAGCTTCGGAGTCGCATGTTCCTGGAGGAAGGCAAGGTACTTGATCCGAGGATCCTCCTTCTCCTGTTTCTCTTTCTGCTGTTTCAGCTGCTGGATACGGTCACGGCTCCAGCTGGTCCAGACTTCTCGTCGCGCCTTCATATTCGGGAGCACGGTATATCGACTGTCCTCGATGATGCGGCCCTCCTCGATGACATTCTCCCATGTGGAGTATGGGTTCAGATGGTAGTCATCCAGTAAGTCGCGGAAAAGCGCAGCGGATTCTTCTTCCGTCAAAGGGAGTCCTTCGGCACCCTCCTCCCAGCCCTCCTCGCCTGGCTCGCCATATTCGCCTTGATCGAGTCCATACTCTTCGCCCATTGCTGCAAGCTGGTACTCAATGTCTTCTTCGGTAAACTCGACAGGTTGATCACCCTCATCCTCAGTCTTTGTTCGTTTAGATGGCTGTCCTTCCTCGTCTTCGCTGTCGGTGACTTCCACCTCTTCGTATTCATCGCTTTCGCCGCCGGGTTCCTCATGCACAGGCTCGCGTTCATCGCGGACATCCTTCTGCTCTGCGACTGGTATCTCTCGCTCTTCACTCGGCTCACCACGCTCCCTTCGTTCTTTCTTCTCTCGCTCCACGCGATCGTACTCCACCACGCCTTTCAAAACATCCGGGGGAAATTTCCAGAAGCTCTCATTAGATTCGGGATCATGGACAAATCTCCGTCCTAGTCTGGTTTTCACCAGCAACCACGGCGCGCAGCCGGGTATCGGATGTTTCGTTTTCGGGCGATCGTCTGGGCCTCGTCGTCTGCGATCCTGGTAGCTTCTGCCGCCGCCGAATCCGCCTCGAGGTTGCCCAGGAGGGGCTCCGTGGAATGGGATCCCAGTCGCATGTCCCTCAGTCCCGTACGGAGTAGACGAGGCCGCGGGTAAGGTGTCCGGGGTAAGGAACGGGGCGCTCTGGGCGGCATCTGGAGGCGCGAGAGAAGGTTGCGACGGAGGGGGAGGAGCTTGCGGTCTAGTGTAGGTCGATTGTTTTGTCTCCGAGTTGTAGTAGTAAAAGTGGCCTATAGGCAATCAGCGAGAGCTTGCAATGGGTGTATGCACACTAACCTGAGGGAGCTTTATGCTGCGACCACCCCGGGGGGAGGGGAGGGGGAGGGGCATAAGTGGATTTAAGCATGATGGCAGAGAGCAGAAGACACAAATTCGTTATAAGGAAGCTGCTTCCATATTCAGGGCCGGATCTGGCGCAGTATTGGGAGGTTGCTGAAGACAACCGGAGGACTGGGCGGAGACGCGCCAGAGAGTTTGCCTGGTTTGGCTCTGGCTCTGGAGCTCACCGTCACCCTCGCTCTCTCTTTCTCTCCCCCATACCTCTCGCTCCTCTCCCCCCAGCCATCAACTCCTTCTAGATCTCTCTTCTCGCATTTACTAGCCTCTCTACTTAATCCAACATGTCGCGCAGATATGACTCCAGAGTACGCCCTCCCCGTCATCCCGCCCCGGCAGCTCCAGCTAACGCCGCAGACTACCATCTTCTCCCCGGAGGGTCGTCTCTACCAGGTAGAGTACGCCCTCGAGGCCATTTCGCATGCCGGAACCGCGCTGGGAATCCTCGCCAATGATGGGATCGTTCTAGCCGCGGAGAAAAAGGTCACCAGCAAGCTGCTGGAGCAGGATACATCGGCAGAGAAGCTGTACACATTGAATGAGTATGTGACTGGACAGTCGACTTGCCTTGGAATAGCTGTCCCTGGTTCACCGGCTGACCTCTCCAGTAACATGATAACCGCCGTTGCCGGCATGACCGCCGACGCCAACATCCTAATCAACTACGCCCGCCAAGCCGCGCAGCGCTATCTCCTTACGTACAACGAAGAGATCCCCTGCGAGCAGCTCGTCCGCCGACTGTGCGACCTGAAGCAAGGATATACCCAGCACGGCGGCCTCCGTCCGTTCGGCGTGTCGTTCATCTACGCCGGCTATGACCCGCTCCGCGAGTTCCAGCTGTACCAGAGCAATCCCAGCGGGAATTACGGTGGATGGAAGGCTACCAGCGTCGGGGCGAACAATGCAAGCGCGCAGAGTTTGCTGAAGCAGGATTACAAGGAGGGCTGCAACTTGAAGGAAGCTTGTTCCATGGCTGTCAAGGTCCTGAGCAAGACGATGGACTCGACGAAGCTAAGCAACGAGAAGAGTAAGTTTGCGTGTTCCCAAGTCTATAATTGCTGACAGAGATATCCTAGTTGAGTTCGCGACGGTGGGCAAAACGAAGGAGGGAAAGATCTCCCACCATCTGTGGAATGCCGACGAGATCAATGCTCTTCTGAGGGAGAACGGATTGGCCAAGGTCGACGACGAGCCTGAGGCTGGTGAGATCAAATAAGCCGGTAGACGACGGGACCTCTCCCAGCTACTCCATAGCTAATTCCAGTGTTTGCGTGTCGGAACTGTGTCAGCATCAGTGGCCTGAATCCTTGGTTTAAGCAGCAATGTTAGATCTAGTACTCGATGAATGGGATGATATTGACTGGTATATCGCTGTGCAACAGGCAGGCCGTGTGTCCTGATCCCCCAAGCAATTCGGCGAGGCTTGCTCCTTGAAGATATATGGATCCGGGGCGAGTGAATGCGCACTCGAGGCCACTGTCAGCAGGAAAGACGTTATTTGCTTCAACCGCTCGTTCCCATTCTTCCTCACTAACACACTGCCCGCTACTTGAGCACATAAAACAGCAAAATGCATCGCCTATTGCCTTGTCAATTCGCTCTGACTGCGAAACATCCTGCAAGTTTGATATTTATGGTTTTTCCCCAAGCCACCTGGCTCTTGATGTTATCCTGACAACATTCATCGCCACCAACAGAACCCAACACATCGTTCTTCCCAAGGGTAACCCGGAATGTCGACGACCCCCTTCTTTCGTTATCGAATGCGGATTGTCCGAGTCCCATCGAGCCTTTCGTCTGATGTCCACTTCTGGCTTACCGTTTGCAAACAAACAAACGGTAGAACAGAGCTTGTTCTCGTTATAAGCGTCGACCGAAGCACCGAAACGTTTATACTCGAAGTGTTCAGCTCAGCGCCTAGGCGTAATCCTAGGCGTAGTACGCTACGTCAGGGATCCGCTACATACGACACGAGATCTTACCAGGGGTTGAAGGAATCCTCTCTAGGATGTCCCGCATGATGAGATGCGGTTCTCTTCAAACGAGCTGTTTGACTGAAGAAACTAGGTAGCCCTGCCTATCCACGCACCCTGCGCCAGCTCGAGTCATATTTGGGCCTTGTTTCTTGTTTTCGCCATTTTATCACTCGTTTTGCCCACAAAGCAGATCCGCTGTTCCAACGTAAAGCCCTGTTCGCGAAAGAAGCAATCAAGAAGGGTCGGCAGCGCCGTACCTTCACTTACCGAACGTGGATTGCTGGCATTTATCAAGCTGTGCTGCTATTCTTTTCAATTCCCAACCAATCTAGCATAGGGCTGTGCTGTTGTCTTCTCTGTTTAATGGCAAGTTTCTATGTATACAAACCAGTCGTGATTAATACTATTATCTAGCATAACACAACAATGCTCCCAATTCGGCAGATTAACATAAGTTCAGGACTACCAAGGACTTTTCCCTTATGCCGTCTGCTTCATCGACTCCTCTCTCACACCATCGGCCATCATCCCACCGTTGGGCGTGACTTTGCTGCGTTTTGCCTTCTTCCACTCGAATCCGCTCACGAAGACCAGGTACGCTACTCCGACGACTCCCGCAACGACGCCATACGCGATGGTTCCCGCCTTGGAGGTTCCCGCCCTGGAGTTTCCCGCCAGTCTGAGACCCAGCCCGCCGTTGATCATGCCGAGGAGGATAAGCAGGCGGCCGTACCAGACGTGCAGATGCGACGCGGGAGTCTGTTTCTGCTTCTTCCGGAACAGGTAGTGTTGGGTGAAGCCGATGAACGGCTGGATGAGCATCATGACCACGACAACGGTGCCGAGGATGGTATGCGTGTTGTTATGGAGCTGCGGCATGGTTATTAGTCTGATATGAACCAATGAATCAAAGAGGCAGTTACTAACGTAGTCGATGATCTTCCCAAGCCGGATCCCCAGGGCCAGCCCGGCGATCATAAGAGCCCATCCCACGAGTTGTAAGGCCGCATGGACCCAGACGGCGCCTTTGAACTTTGCAACCCGCATAAGCACCGCTCCCAGTGGGAAGATGATCACAAAGGTAACGCCCATGACCGTGCCGTGGGCTTTTGCGAGGTCCGGCACCAGATGGAGGTCCTGGAATATCACCCGTGCGGAAACATTGCTTGCGAGAGACGCTGTTGCAAGGTGTTAGCAGGTCGTTGTCAGTCAGTTTTGGTTGCAGTGACGACTTGCCAATGATGAGGCTGGAGAGCGCGGTTCGGGACATGTCAGGACCCATGCTTCGTGCTGTATATATAACGTAGCGGCCAAGTTGGCTATGGATTGAAAAATGCCAAAAGGAAAGTTGCTAACAATCACGTAGGGGAGGGAATACTGGCCTTTTATACTGTACTATGTAGCACACTCGTCGACACAGCCCCTTCGAGCTCGAATGAATGTCGCAACGATTCGAGTCATGATCCAAGTAGATGACGGCAGGACGAGACTTCCGCTGCGTGTATCAGCTTGAGAGACACCGAGTGCTATAGAGAAGTTGCACTGTATACCACCAAACAGCCAATCGGACAGTTGAGACCGCCGAGTCCTGCGAGATGTCCGCAAGCGCCGCGTACACAGCCACGGCTCGGCAGAGTCGCTCTCCTCCGCTTTTGCACCGAGAAACCCGTTCCTCTTCACACTCCGACGCTGTGTTCGGCGCCATTTGAGTCTCGCCTTGCCTTCACGCGAGTCAGATTGCAGGTTCGCGATTATCGGAGCTACTGCTACTCGTCCAACGGAGATCTCGGAAACCATGAACCCGGACACGAACACAAACGTGCGCCCGCTCCAGCCATCAGGCCCAGTGCACATACGCCTGTCCACACCCCCACTCCCTCCGTCGTGAAGCAGAAGGCTTGTATTCCCTGCCGCACGCGTAAGGTCAAATGCGACAGGAACTCCCCGTGCGCCAACTGCTCGGCATGGTCGGTCGACTGTGTCTTCCCGTCCCCTGTAAGGACATGTCGCCGGCCTCGGAAGCGACCGGTCGAAGAGAACGGTGCCTCTAAGGACCCCCAGATGCTGGATCAGAGGTTGCGAAAGCTGGAATCGGGCCTCCAGCAGCTGGCTGAATCTGTTCAAGCTCGACAACCCGGGTCCGATAGTTCATCGGAGGTTAGTATCCAGGATGGGGAGCCTGGTGTGCGACGGCTAGAATCCATCGAGGGTAAGATCGGGGAGCTGCTGGCCAGCAGAGACAGCCTTAGGGTTTCTGGGGTCCCTAACCCGGGGTCTCCTCTGCTTTCCTCCACCTATAGATCCAACCTAGGAAACTCGCCTTACAGATTGCGGCCATTCGGCTCTTTTCCGCTCGAGGTAGCTCCCTTGCACCCGTCCCCTCCCCAAATTCAGCTCTGCTGGCGAACATTCGTGGAAAACATCGACCAAGTGGACAAGGTCCTGCACAGACCTAGTGCCGAGCGAATCCTTCAAAAGGCGTTGATGCAGGGCTCCACGTCCCTTACCGAGAGCCAGGAAGCTTTACTGTTTGCCATTTACTTCGCCTCCATTTCCAGCATGACCGACGAGGTGGCTGGTGTCTGCTTCAAGATGTCCAAGAGTGCAGCATTGACGACGTATCGCGGTGTCGCAGAGAAAGCATTGATGAGTGCCGATTTCCTCACCTCCAACAATCTTGTGACCCTGCAGGCATTTGTCCTGTTCCTGTCGTTCAACCTCTACGTCGATGAACCGAAGTTTGTTTGGGCCATGACGGGACTGGCTAGACGCTTCAGTTCTTCTGAAGCCTCCAAGCTGTCGCCATTTGAAAACGAAATGCGCAGACGACTGCGGTGGCATCTGTGGTTCCTCGACCAACGCGCCGCCGATGATCGTGGCCAAGATACCCCGTCGTCCGTGGACCCTGACCTTCCTCTGAATATCAACGATACAGACCTCGATCCGTGCATGGTAACTGCCGCAACGCCACACACTGGTTGGACGGAGATGAGCCTCTCACTCGTTCGCTTTGAGTTAGCAAGGACCAGCCGAACGATAGAGGACGGCGGTCTTACCCCCTGGGAGAAGGAGAGAATGATTTTCGAGTGCAGATACAGAATCAACTCAAAATATCTAATACATAGTAACGACACAGACCCGGTTTCCTGGCTCGCGCGGCATGTGGCCGATGTCATGATCGTGGAGATGCGCATCAAGCTGCACTACCAGGGCTGCTTCCTCACGCCGCGGCCAGCCCATCCTCTGAACGACACCCAGCGAAACGACCTTTTCATGGCAGTCATCGATATTGTTGACGTTCCCCGGCGGCTGGAAACAGAGTCGCAAGCGCGGAGGTGGAAATGGCTTCTGAAACCGTACCTCCAATTCCAGCCCTTGGCCTTTATCCTCTTGGAGATTCAAGGCCATCACCACAACAGGGAGGCTATAAACCATGCATGGAATGTCGCGGAAGCTGCCTTCACGCGTTGGACAGACGATAGCAAGACCTCAAAGAATGGTGAAGTGCTCAGCGAGCTCATGGCGAAAGCCAAAGCCAAACGGACACAGATGCAGACGCCCATGCAAATTGCGGGATGGCAGACCTGTCAGCCATCTTCGGAGACGCCGACTTCGCTGTTGATGGCCCCTATGCAAGATCAGGCGCAACACATATTCGAACCCCCGGCTCCTCCTGATCCGTTCCTCGTCAATCCAGTCAATCATGGCCCCATGGCCGTGGGATCTCAGTTGGATTTTCCAGGCATGACTATGCCGTCATTCGACTATCCAGGAGGGGGCGAATTTGCGTTTGACTCGTTCAATGGGTTGCCTTGGAGCGGGGATGTCGTTGATGGTGATAATAATAACATTGAAGGCGTTGATCTGGGCAGCGGATTTCATACTACTCTATAATTAGTGACACAAGCATAATGATAATAGGGAAACGAAATATAGGAAATAGCGACATAGACGAAGAACTTGAAGTACTAATGAAGAGACATACAGATAGGAAACCAAAAAGGCAGTAATTCTGCCGGCCCCCGTCCCCACCGCTTTCCTAATCCCTCATGCCAGGCTAACCGGATCGGGCCATGTCACCTGAGCCCTAACCAACCTCGACTTCGACTTCGTTTCCTCTGCGCATCTTCTTCTCTCCTGCCATCGACCAGCGCAGTGTCGGGTCTCTGTCTCATGTCCATTTTGCCTGCACAGAGAACCACCTAAACTTGCTATCATGCGTTTCATTTATCCACAACCGCCCTCGGCCCTATACCCTGCCTCCATTAACCGCTCACCGTCTGGCGCCTATGGCTGCAACTCCGAGATGCTAACACCGTCTTATTTGCAAACTGAAACAAGGAAAATACCGTCTGGCTTTAGACCGTAAGGACAGCGATTGCACCAGCTAACTTTTCGTCCAATCATTCGTTGCCTCCGTCAACATGAGAAACAGCCATGACGCGAACCTAACAGCCAAAGAACGAACCGTCAGGGGGCCACATCCTTATGAAACAAACATTGAAACAGTATGAACGACAAGATTCAAAATCCAAGAGTGTGCAAAAGGATATCATTACGAAAATGGAAACCAAACAGCCCGCCCTCTCCTCTGGCCATGATGTCTCCTACTCCAAGCTGCCCGCTCAGAAAGTTATCTTTCGTTCGTTGCGCTCCTTTATCAGCCAGATCCTGTCGCGTTCGAGCTCATCGATAAGTTTGCGGGACCGTTCCATCGAGGCCACAAGAGTGCCTCCATCTCGCTCCCACCGCCTCAACCGTTCATTCTCGGCGGCTTTTCGGCGCTCCTTTGTTTCAATTTTTTCGCAAATACGGCATTTCGCTTTTTGAGGGTCGCACCGGTTGACGAATTTCAACCCGCATGTCTCACCCGTGCGGTACTCCCTGTTGCACCGGTGCGAAAACCCGTTCCAGCCGAAGCAACCGCACGCGAATAACTTTTGGTTGTAAAAGCACATGACTGTCAACTTGTCAGTATCGCCTGGCCACTGGTCCTGGTAATACCCACTCAATGCTTGTTGCAGAACTGTCGTTTCAGCTCGTCTGGTTAATGCTATTGGCTGAACTGATCGTCCTAGCAAACTGCAATGTTTTGATAGGCTAAGGACGTCTGAGGTCGGTTGAAGCTATGGAATGCTTCCAGATGTCGAAACAACTCGATGGAGTACAAGATTGAATGACTTGACGAGGCTTGATGAGAATGTCGAGTCTGAGACTGGGACTGATTGAACATCCACCATGCCGATGGATAGACGATCCTATTTATGTTTCCAGGGAGGCTCCTATGTCACCATTGAGTTTCTCCTCACCTCGATGTCCACTTTCTGCTGGTCGACTTGCCCCAACGAACTGCAACCTGCCATCAACGGCTCATACCGATCACATCCACACCACCGCTTGTGAATCCCTCATACGGTTGGCTGTCATGAATTCTCTCGGCCGTGGCGACGCAAGCTCCCCGGTCCTGGAAGTCATTTGTTGCTTCATGGATGCATGCGTCCTGCTGTCGTGGCAGCTTCTTTTCCTGAGATGTTGAGTCAACGTCTGAAAATCCCTCATCCAGGGTTATCCTATTCGCTCCAGAGTTTGGATTTCTGCTGCCTTGGTCGTTAAAAGCTCTTCCCCGCTCTATCCGCTTGTCTCTACGTCGTATCGGATCGTGTCCGCGAACTGGTCCTCGCCTCTTCGGATACAGAGTCGATGCCCCTGCATAGCTGAGCTTTACATCACCATGCCAGTTGTCATCCATCCTGCATTAGAGCCATCGACCCAGAGATTAACCTTGTGTGCCTAGCAGGAGGACACTACTGTTTTGCAAGTGTGATGGCTGTCTGTCGTGTGGCAAATGTACTGGATGACTCGGATATCTCTCCCTGCAGTCCACGGTATTCGTTACATCCAATTGGTCCAAAGGAAGTCATACACGTCCGTTCCATACGCTTCATGCTGGATGTCGGTCCGGGGAACTTGCGCAATCCACAAAGCAGAGCCTCGTTTACCATGCTCGACGTTTTCGTTTTCCCCTGGGAAGGTTTGGAGACTGACTTCCAACTATCGGTCGTCCTGTCTTTCTAGAGGCAAGCGTGTCAATCCGATCTCCACGTCGTGCAGCCATGGTCAATGCCAACCAATTGTTTACCCTCCAAGTGGTAAGATGCATTACCGGGCGACTGCCATTGGAGTGTTCTGCATGATGGAGGGTTATTACGGTCCACTAGGGACGTGATGAACTCAATGCGTCTCCCGAATGCGTTTCCATTCAGCTGATCACTCGCATCTGCAGACGAGTAATCCCGCATCGCCCCGCTCAAATGCAGGGTTCGCGTTCGCCGATCAGCGTCGCTGTAGCATGGTGATAGGATGTCGCTTCTGCGTGTGGCGATGGCAGTTACGCCGTAACACGGTGCACCTACTGTTGAACATGCATCTGCACAGGATCTCGGATTCTCTGACGTGGCATCCCTTGTCTGGTCCAGGATTTCGAATTCACTTGCGAACGGCTGACCGGAAACTCTTGAGACGGAAAGCCATCGCGTGCAACCGAAGCTCGACGAGGAGGCGATTGGAGACCCGTTGGGCTGAGTACAGAAGGGTTGAATTGTCACTGGTGGTATATGCATTTCTCTCTATTGTATATAGTACACACAGCGTAATAAACACACGGACAATGTGCAATGCACATTTAAACTAGGCCCTGCATGTCTCTGCGAAGAGGATCTACTCTATATAACGGAAGGACTTAGATGTACGATCGTAGGTAAAAGTAGCAAAGAGGGCCCAATGCAGAGATTACTGGGTCCATTGGCCATCCACTAGCTCCAGGACACGATAGTCCCTCGTACCAAAGCTCAAATGCTGGTTCCAAGACGGCGGTGTCCCAACCGTGCCACACTAAAGAGGTTCCTGCGATGCATCAAGCAAATACCGTTCAGCGTCCAACGCCATCATCTCCGAGGAGCACACATCATGCTCATTACGACTATATTGCTCGATATACGACCGTCTACCGTCAGTAGCCGTTGCATCTCGAGTGATTCTGACCCATGATTTTGTTATGGACCCAAGGGTTCGTCGTCGTCGCCCGTAATTTGCTCGTTCTCGTTTTCCACTATTGACGCTGGCACAAACTGCTATTCCGCTGTTGCTGTGCCCGAATTAGAATTAAGCATCTGACACCCGGCTGCCGGCTTCTCTTTCAGGACAGGAACGTGGCGACTTCTAGATATCACCAGCGAATTACTCGTTCCGAGCGGCATTGGGCCCTTGATAGTTCTTGTAGCCAAGGCAAGAGGATAACCGCCAAGTCAGCAGCTATCACGAATATTGAAAACAGGGCAATGGTCGAGTATCCGATTCCGATGTAAGCGTCGTGTCTGAGACACGTTCCTCCGTTGGGTCTCACGTCGAATTCAACCCAGTACCCGTGCCACTGCTTTCAAACCCCAGAGGTGTAGCAGCAATTCCGTCTTCAAGGGCTTTAGTAGTTTCTTTTCCATTGCCATCGGTGGGCTCGCTAGTGGCAGGATTGATTGCCTCACTAGACGCGCCGCTCGCGGCGGCGTCCGCCTCTTCAGCTGTGTGAGTCGGGGCTACAGATTCCGCCGCAGCCAGCGCACTATACATCATTTGCATTAGCAAACGTACTTTGTAATGAGTAGACGCACTTACTGCAACGACTAGTCCAAGGGACGAAGACTCTGCCTGTTGTGCCGCTCCTGAGCCTCAAGCATGCGTTCAAGTCCATGCACCCGCAGTTACTCCTGCACATGAGGTCTGCAGCTATTGCAAATTGCGAATCGATGCATAATAGCTTCCGTCCCAGCTACCCGCGTCATCCCTGGCCCGCCACTACGACGGACGCGAATACGGATTATAACGGGATTCCCGGCAAGAGAACGAGAGAGGGCGAGGAAAACAAACAACTAACTACGTACAAGTGCCGCTGGGAACGTCCTACTCGGCCAATCAGAGCTTATCGCTCTACTGCAGCAACACAACAGTATCATTGAGAAAAAAGGCCACAGCTTAATGACTGCATCCAAATGTTGCAAGATAATGCTATAACGAAACACAGAAGCTCTATCTTTTTGTTTTTGTTAAAAACTGCCGTCTTGCGCCGGCTTTTTAGTAACTTAGCGGCAGCTATAGCCTAGACACCCACGAAGCTCGAAGTGAATACATACACGCTTCAATTCGGTCTAGACGCGTAGCAGATTTTCTATTGACCAACCAGTAGAGCAAGTTTCACGCCGTAGGATTCGTCGTCCTTCTGTCCTCTACCCTCTTCCCTCTTCCACCTACTATCGTCTCCGTTTCTCCCTCTCCCCCCCCTTCTCTCTCTGTCTCTCTGTCTACTTCGCCGACTATATCATGACAGTAAGTAATCTCTCTCTCTGCATTTCAAAGCTCCTTGGCAGTCAGAGAGGTGCCTACAGGATGACTCTCTGGTTGCCATGTTGGCAACGCGATTGTCCGCGAACCAACACATATTGCCAGGCAGTCAGCATTTCTCGTGGCCAAAATACCTGGTCCACTGGGCCTGAACCCAATATTACCAGTCGCTGCCATTGTCATGCTGCATCAGCTCCCTCTCTATTCTCGCTATCGCCGGCGCAAGTCAGAAAAACAGAGCTAATCAATGTATTTAGAACCGCCGTACTTGCTTCAAATGCCACAAGTCCGGGCATATCGCCCGCGACTGCCGGCGCTCCCGTCGCTCCCCTGGCTCCTTCACCGAACCCTCTGCTCGTATTCAGCGAATTATCGAAGGGCATGTGAACATTATGCAGGTGAGTTACAAAACATGCTGTCAGATTCTAGCAGCTAATGCGGCAGGCAGGGCAACGTCGGCCGCCACCAGCCGGCAAACCCCCGGCGCTCGGGCGACTCTGCCCCGGTGAGAGGATCTCGCCATCACCGTCCGTCGGTCGACCGGGGCAGAGGTGGCTCGGGTGGCCGGGGGGAGAGCCAGCCTCCCGCTGCTGCCGGTGAACAACAACAGCACCAGCACCAGCACCAGCAACAGCAGCAACAGCAGGAGGGGCGCCATTGGCCGGTCTTTGGGCAGTAAGTTTATCATAGTATATTATAATTCTATTCGCTAACGTTAGTATGGTAGGGTCCAGCCGCTCCAGATGCCTATTCGGCAAGGATTCCCCTTGCTCTCCGCCTCCCTTGCCGCCTCCCGACAGTGAGCATTCAATTGAAGCCTGTTGGCTGACTCGTTAATACTAATAATGTATAGCGCCCCCGCCCAGCTCCCCTCCAGCTTCTTCCGGGCCAACAATGCCCCCTCGGCGCCTGCTCCTGCCTGCCAGCCCTGTCCCCCTGCCGCCGCCGAAGTGCCCGCGCCCCCCTCCACCAGCAGACAGGGCTTCGCCGCCGCCGCCAGCCAGGGAGAGTCTGCTGAGGCCGGCGAGCTCCCCGCGAAGGATGACAATGCCACCATGACTGACTTGAAGTGATAGTGTTGTGAATGTATTCCGTTTAATCCTTCAACCATTAGTAAGGAATTCTAGTAGAAGTTTCCACCTAAGCGAAGGGACCGGATTATTACCATCCTGTCGATGGAGTATTGTCATTTAATAGTTACTAGTGGTTCCAGCATTAGGTGCTCCCATGCATCTAGTATAGCAACAGATAAACGATATCAAGTAATGCCGCTATGTCTCCGATATAGGTATCCACCAGCTCGGAGACGCAAGTAGAATAGGCCGTCTGCTCCTATATTAATGACCCAGACACTAAACGGATGCTGTTCATCTGCCTGATGGAGTAAATAGGGCTGGCGACTAGGGCTGGGAGTTCTACAAGAAGGTGTTATGAGGCATCATTAACACAACGTATGGCCAAATCAGGCCTAGTCGTAGGGCTAGGACCTAGGGCTTTCTGGACTGACTCACTTCTGAAATTTAGGCATCATCATTCCATCAACAAACACATCCACCTATCTCTCTTTGCTGGTCCAACGAACTACTCACATTCTTCTACCTTTTTCTGCCAGCAATCAATTCCAAACCACCCTCTATCCTCGATTCTCCTTAGTATTCCTCCCGCCTCTGCCGCAGTGACGCCATGGCAACCTCAAAGCGAAAGGCTGATGAACTGGAGGACAGCAGCAGCGGCGTCGATGCTGTTGGTGCGATGGAGGACGCCGATACGACAGTTCCTGCGATAGAACGACTTGGTAAGTATGGATGAGGAAGTTCTTTATCCCCAGAACTCCATATACGAGGCTAGTAGCTGATGGTTCTGATCTAGAATCGTCACAGATGCCGTCATCTGGTCCCCCACTTCCCGGCTCTTCGCAAGAGCAAGTATCTCAAGCACCCCTTTCCTCCCAGAACCTGCAGGAGGCGTTCGCTCCCCAGAACCAACCGTCATCGGAGACCAATAGAACGCACAAATCTGATAAGTCTCTGGGAGAGTATACGTGGGAAGAAAAGTCTAAATGGAGGAATTTGAATGACCCCCATGAATTCGGGGCCTCCTACGGATGGTCTCAGGAAGACACCCGCTTCTTGACTAGCAAGTTCGAATGCGAGCGTTCAAGAATTGGACAGTTAGCCTTCTCTCTATTTCTCGTCGAAACCGCTCAGATGGAAGTCTCCCGTGCCAAAAACACTCTCTCATCCAGAGAGAAAGCTCTCGTCCGGTGGCACAGCCTCCCGCTAGAAGAATTTATCGATGCACAACACGATCTCTGCGACAACCTCGTCGTCACCTGGGTTGAGGTAAAGAAGCACGGCTTTGATATCTGCAAAGAGAACAGCCAGGCCTACGCCGAAACGTTCATTCGCCTCATGCCAACCACTATGAGGACCACCTGGGAGTACACCAGCGTGCAAGAGCTCGCTTTCCTACAGGATGAACTCGTGGCGTCCGACGGCCAACATACAAGCCGCAATATATTGCGAAAAGTCCTGGAGTACTGCCAATCCTACGATCCCCGTAGGCACCTTGCGCCGTATACATCGATCGTCGGGCCCTCGGGCATTGGCAAATCGTTCGCGGTTTCGCAACTTGCCCTCACGCATGGTGTGTACGTTGTATACGCAAATCTCGCCCCTCCAGGGCATCAAGCTACCCCAAGAGAACCCCGATTGCGAACAAGATTCCCCTGTACGAAAACATCGCAGGTCCAGACGTGAGGGAGAGATTGACCTGGTTCTGGGAGTCCGTCATCTTGCTGGGTTTGATTTATGCTGAGACCTGCCGGAAGTTAGGCATACCGCCTGGCGCATTTTTCCGTTTACAGTCAATGCCAATGTATGGCGAATTTCAGTTTGATCTTGCGGAAAGAATCGGCGATCTCTACAACGAGGTCGTTAGAATGGAAGCGACAAAAAGGCTAAACATCAACGCCTACAGAACTGAGCTACTCGCTTCCCGGACAAGAGACTCAGAGAACATTTTGGCTGGATGGGTCGAGACTCTAAAGGATAACGATCACCTTTCCGAGCAGCAGACTGTGGTGCACTGGCCAGAAATACTGCTCTGTATCGACGAAGGGAGGGCCCTGCTGGACTCGAGAGGCTCGCTACGATTCAGAGCTTGGCGAGAGGCGCTAAGCGAGCTGTTTTCGAAGGGAAGGACCGCCCCGGTCGCATCCACTTGCGATGGTACGTGCTTCGGGGTCATCCTGGACACTAGCTCTAAGATTGTCGACTTCTCGCCGCCGGCGAGGCATGATCCGAGCCAAAAGACTGTACATGCCGCCGAGGAGGTACGGCGAGATTTGTTCGCGCCAATATACGCAATCCAGACAATGGACGTGTGCGCAAATCCGATTAAACGGATGTTTCCTGACGGGTCCACGAGTGCGGTTTCACACCTCTACAACTTTGGCCGACCTCTCTGGGGGAGTCGATTGAGGAATGCCGATTTGAAAGACGTCTCGAAACTGGCCAATCAGAAAATTACTATCGGCCAGAATGATTCGCAACGACTCGCCTTGCTTTCCTATCGACTGAATTTCTATGTTAATAGCCACACGCTTGCTGAGGACCTTGTGTCTAGCTGGCTGCGGTATATCGCCTACATTAACCATACCCGCGATGTGATGCGGACAACCCAGCCCAGTGAACCCATCCTTGCGCACACCGCAGCACAAATAATGTCCGACCCGGGCACCAGACTCGCGGTCCTCCAACGGTTTGTAGGGTCCAGTTTCGAGGGGTCCATCAATAGCGGAGACCTGGGCGAGATGGCAAGTACCATTGTCTTAATGTTTTCGTTCGACGAGGTCCTCTTCAAATCGACCGAGAGTGCACCGCCAATGGCAGTCTCGCTGTCAGAATTTATGAAGTCACTTCTCGGGGCCGAGGCATGTTCTTCAATGCACGGATGTCTTAAAACGGATGAGATAATGAAGTCAGTTTGGGAAACCGGCTTCATATTTTTCAATCACTTTCAGCGACTCCAGAAGCCGCCAACGGAGGAAACCTTGCGGGTGGCGTTCGATCGGGGCTGTGGGCTATTACTCCCCATCAATTTCCCGGGCATTGACATAATCCTGCCTGTTTATTACGCGGCGGGCTCGATGTCCTTTTTCGCGATCTCCGTCAAGAACAGGAAGAGCGATAGCTGGACGCAAGGGCTGCAGAGCGAAACGACGTCCTCGTTCGCTAAGGCAGCGTCCGAACTGAAACTTTCCCTGCCGTTCTTGGGCCTCACCATGGCTCTCAGGGGAACAGAGCCTAGATTTGGCCTGCTTTATCCGAGCATGTTGAAACCTCGCAGCTCGCGTGCTAAGAAGCTCAGGAGTAATGCACCTGGGCCTGCCTCTGCAGCCGCCACAACTGCAGCGGCCGATCCCGAACCCGAAGAAAAGCGGTATAGCTGGCCACAAAAGGGACAGAAATATGTGGTGGGACTTGCAACAGGCCTCGACGAGAGCGTATACCCGGCAATCAATCAATGCCAGGGCTCGCAGAGCGACGAAAGCCAAGCGATCCCGAGCCTGCTACGCGAGTTGCTGGACTGCAACGCCGGAGTCTCGCTTCCGGAGGACGCGGACAGGCTGTACGTGCGCCAGCTGCGGGCGATTGAGTGGAAGCCTGGACAGGGACAGGGACAGGAGATGGAGATGGAGATTTGAATGATCCTGGCCTCTTTGCGTGGCAGCTCGAGCTCAAGCGCGCTGAGGGTAAAACCAAGCGTAACTACGA
>RAQS01000240.1:0-30117 GCA_003698115.1 Aspergillus sp. HF37 | reverse complement strand
GCCTCTCTCTCTCTCTCTCTCTCTCTCTCTCTCTCTGCTTGCTATGGCTGGCTGTATGGAGATTGGTTTCCCTTAGTTGTCTCCCGCATACCGCCCTATCTTCCTCTCCACCCGACCAGCCGATTGAGACAATCGCAACAGTTCCGCTATCGGTCAACCCGCCTGATTCCTGGTGTATCGTGTCGCGCAATTCCTTCACATTGTCTGCTAGCTGTCTGGCATTGCGCGTAACTACGACCTGACATCATGAAGGTCCGCCCGACCCTTCCCCTGGCACTCACTGGAATCGCATACGCTGACACGTTGTATAGTTCCTGCCGCTTCGCGAGTTCGAGGACCTCACCAGTTCCCTGAATTTCGACACTGCCGACTGCCATATCGCCGGAGGATGCGATCTCTATACAACCAAGGCCGCCCGGGCGGATCGGAAGCTATACAAGAACATCGAGCAGTCGCTCGAGGCGCAGTACGAGTCTGTCCTCCGCTTGTCCGCGTCTCTGTCGCCGCCGCATGCCTCCGAGGCCGCTGCCTCCTTGAACCTGTCGCGTTCCAGCCCCTTCGGCCCGTTGAGCGAGCATTCGAGCCGGCGCACCTTTGCCTACCTGATCGCGACGCTGAACGCGAGCCATCCCGACTACGACTTCTCCAACGTCCTGCGCGCAACGGATTTCCACCGCGAGAAGAACCTGAAACGGGTAATGAACTCGATCGACACGACCCTGTTCAACCTTCGGCCCCGCGAGGCGATCGATCTCGCTCCCCCATCGCCAGTCTCGGTTTCCGGCTCGTACAACACAGGCACCTCGTCCACTTGGGGCGCGAGGTTCTGGCGGATCCTCGATGATCAGATGTCGCTGAAGGACTGCTCGACTTACTCGTATGCCCCGGAGGAGGATCCGTCGGATGCGGACGACGGCGCGATCTGGAGTCTACACTATTTCTTTTTCAACCGAATCCGGAAGCGCGTTTGTTATCTGTACCTCCGCGCGATCCCCATTCTCAGCCACACCCCGACCGAGGGGATCTCCACAACGCCGACCGGCAAGAGGCTGTTCGACGACGACGACGACGGGCACTTGACGCCGGACCTGACCTCGACCAAGCGGGCGCGGTACTGGTTCGGAGACCGCGTGGAAGCGGTGGGTCAAGTGAGCGAGAGCGACGAAGACGAAGAAGCCGCGAGGCCGTCGCGACCGGTGGTGGACGAGTATGACAACTACCTCCTCAGCGACGAGGAGGCACAGTCGCGGTCGGGTAACAATGGGGGAGTGCGCGCGATGAGCGAGGAGATTGCGGACTCGATGGAAGTGTGATTTCTTGGTCTTAGGAGTTCTACGTGGTACGGTTGGCGTTGGATTGCATTTCAGTGCATTGGTTTGGGCGTTGGCACTGAGGTCCGGTGTTCGCCCTGTTGATTAGTATGGTTTATGACAGTTTAATTCAATGACCCTTAAGCTGAACCTGTCGTCGTAGTTCTACAGTACTCGTCCCAGGCGAACCCCACCGCTAGCGCTGTAGTATATTGTAGCCTGAGGCAGACAACAGTATTACGTAAGATTGCACTAGTATATAATCTCGCGTCTGCAAATTTTCCTTCAACCTCCAACTTCACCCTCAACTCTTCTTCACTCACCCCTTCCCATGTACCTACATACTCGCTACTGACCAGAATGAAAGATTCCTTATGTCTCCTCGCATCCCATTCCCTCTCTAAATACCTACCGGACACACCACCAAGCATATGCGTCTCATCACTCCATGATCCAGGCGTCTAGTTATGGATGGAAGATTTATCCTCACTCACTTTGAGGCTGGCTTTGCCTTTTTTTGTGGTCGCTGGCCTTCAGAAGGGTGATACATTCATTATGGACTCCTTGTCTTCGTGTTATGTTGGACTTGTTTACTGGCTGTACGCTATACTGCATCAGGGACTAACTTCTGTAGCTATCTGATTGAGCACGTAGGGCAGGTCAGGGAAGTTTGTAACGTCAAGTCAGATCAGTTCAATTCAAGAAAATAAATCAACTACCTACCACCCTCTCAAGAGGAAAGAACAACTCTCCCGAATTCTGCCAAACTCCATCGACTCTGCCACACATATCCTCTCTACCTTTATCTATGCGAAGAAAGAGATCGCCTGGTCTCAACCGAAAAGCGACCTCGGCCAGAGAAGGTCGCAGGAGCAACAGAATCAGCCTCGCTGTGTGCACACAGTATTTCAGCTTCTCTGATTTTCGGCGGCAGCATAAATCCACGCTTGATCGTTGCATGATCGATGTGAAGACCGGGTGGGGAGGGGGGGGCTGGTCGCGAACACTCTTGAGGAATTCTGGAGAATCCTTCTCAAGGACCTGCTTGCCAGATTCCTGGCCCTGCTGGTTAAGGACGTTTTAGTATGTGAAACTGGGCATGATGATAAGTTTAGTAGAATTGAATCGGTGTCGAGATATAAACTCGAGCTTCTAATATATGGGAGCTAACACATCCCACTGCATTCACTACAGCCAATGCTTCACTGATTTGAAGTCCTCGTCTCGAGTCAAGGCTGCCGTCTGTTCGGCATGTATCGTAGACGCCGTCGGTTATATACAGCCCTGTACAGGATAATTACCAGTCGCAGCCCTCAGCCAGAAGGACACTCATCTCCTCAAGATACTTCCGATCGACATCATCAAACCCAGCCGGCTCGGTACAGTCGACGTCGATGATCGCAACGGTCTGCCAACCCGTTAGCTCATTGCCAGCAACAAAACGACCAGATAACCCACCTCCCCCCTAACCACAACCGGCACCACAATCTCCGACCGACTATCGGCGTCGCACGCGATATGCCCCGGGAACTTTAGCACATCGTCCACAACAAGCGCCTCCTTCTTCAGCGCCGCCGTCCCGCACACCCCCTTCCCGAAGAATATCAGCTGGCACGCCGGCTTTCCCTGGAACGGCCCCAGGAGCAGCTTGTAGTCCTGCACGTCCGAGTACGTCGTCGTGATGGTCGTCGACTGCACCACGGACGCGCGCGGCGAGCGCGACGACACCGGCGACGCGAGGGTCGGGAATTTGTCGTCGCGCACGTAGACCCCCGCCCAATTCACGGACGACGAGGGCCGCGGGAGCGCGGCGTATGCGTGCCATAGTAGCGAGGCCAGATTCGCGGTGTTGCTGGGTTTCGGGCTGGTTAGTCCCTCGGGGTGTGTACGGTCGCATGTTGGCGCTGCTCACCTAACCTGTTGTCGGTTAGTTATACAGATTGCCATTGAATTGATCGCCGCATTACCCAGTTGCGCTGCCCATACTGCAAGCCCCGCGCCTGCTCCAGAACCTGCTTGTACACGTCCTCTTTGGACAACCCCGGAGGGAAATGGGAGGTGTCGGCGTGCGGCTGTTCCGGTCAGATACTGCATGGGTACATGGACGGCAGAGGGCATACCATGGTGGTTAGATGGAAGATTGAGAGGGTTGAGGCAGCGGGGTTCAATGGGTTCGCAAAAGCCGGAGATAAGCGAGCGATCGGGTATGCATGCCAAGAGTTATATACTTCTATCAACAACTGCAGTTGCTGGATTAACTGCGGTATAAAAATTGATCTGTTATGGCATATACAATATACGGGCAGAGGTTGCCCAGTAGCTGCTGTTGCGGTGCGCGCCTTCCCTCGTGGATACTCTACTCCCACTCCTTCCTTCGCTTAGTCTAACAGCCACTCTCGATCGCTACCTCACCTCATCCTATCCATGGCAAAAGACATGAGAGATCCAGCTACTGGTAAGCAAACCAAACTAGACCGAAACATGCTGACAAGCCAAGCCGTTCCTCACCTGGTTGCACAACTGGCCAGCGAGATAACAATGGACACCCACGCCGCGAAGCCCAAAGACCGCACCGCGAGACCGCAGCCCTCCCCAGCCAAACAGAACCCTCGCCCGCCCGGCCATGACGGCACAGCGCATTCCCATCCTCCTCTGCCCGGTTCCAACCGCAACCGCAGTCGCAATCCTCCAACTCCAACCCGCCAACCCGACGCCTTCACAAATCCCACCAAACTCAACACCACAACCAACCCCAACAAACCCTCGCTGGAAGCCCTGGGTCGCGAATTATACAAACAACACGTCGACGACGTCAAGTACCTCCGGAAACGCAAGGAGATCCAGGCCCACTACCGCGCCCTGATCGAACATGACCGTCTGCGCTGCATGACTGAGCTGGAGAACATCAATGCCGGCGCCGCCTTCTTGGCTAGGCAGGAACAGCTGGATAGAAAGTGGGAAGAGAGGTTAGTTTCGCAGCGCGCCAGGCTGGGCGAGATCCGGCGGAGACTCCATGGTGTGGTGGGGATGGGAGTTGGGTCTGGTGGCGGTGTTCAGGTGTCGGGCCAGGTTACGAATCCACTGTTTCGGGCGCTGTCGGTTGCCTGAGATTGATTGGGCTGTTGGTTGGGTTGTTCTGTTCTGTCCTCCTGGGTTGCTTGAGATTGGTTTCTAGATTTTGCGGCTTGGGTTCGGATGCGTTCATTTGTTAGGTGTCATGGCCTGCTTGTACAATTAGTTGCAGGTCTATCCTTCGTTCTCTTGATATCGTCGAAATTGTCATGCTGTAGCTTTTCCTGGTGGTGCCCTTCCAAATAGTTCTATCATGAAGTACAATAACAGAACAGAACTCCCTGAGAACTTAAGCGAGTGTAGGTCTTTCGGCGCAGCCCAACAATGTTGGTGACATTCCATATCCAATCCAACATCTATAGTCGTGTCTAACTTCATGCAGACCTGTATATAACATGACCCATCCTCCGAATCCAATTGTTATTATCCCTTGATCTCCTCCTCCCTAACCTCGCTCGGCCCATTCACTGCCACCGCATTCAACCCCCCAGGCCCAGTAAAGTGCTTACGCCCCGTAGTAAACCAGGTGGCAAGGCTGATCAGAGCAACGATCCCAATCGCAGCGCTGGTGTAGTTCATCGAGTGGGGAGTAACAGGAGAACTGGTCGGAAAGTTGAAGGTGATCGACGTGAAGGCCAGGAAAAGAAGACCCATGACGTTGAGGCCGAGCGAGATCGGGAGCGGGAGGGAAAACGGCCCTTTGAGCACCGTGGCGTGGCCGGTTATGTAGCCGAGTAGACGGCTGATCAGGGCGATCCCATACGATACGTCTGCACCGTCAGTAGGGGTTACCTCCGAAAAGAGGGTGACTTACAGAATCCTTCTGTCGCGATGGACGTGACCGTCTGGAATCCAGTTGTCGTGCCGAAGTTGATCGCATCCAGGGCTAGCTGGATAGCCACCGTGAGTACAATCGCATTCACAGGCACCTGGCGTTTCTTCTCGACTTTGGAGAAGAACTTGGAGAACGGGAGTCCCTCGTCACGGGCAAAGGCGTATATGGAGCGGGATCCCTCAGTTACCAGGTTGTTCCCTGCCACCATACCAATGACGCAGATCATGCTTGCGAGGAAACAAGTGCCGACTTTGCTGCCGGTGGAGTGGTACATGATCTGGATGACCGGAACGCCGGTGCTCGTGTTCGCGGTTTTGCTGATGTCGCCAATGCAGAAGCAGAGGGTAAGGAGGAAGGCAAGCCCGGTGGTCGCGCCCAGCACCACGGCCATGATCATGGCCTTCGGGGCTTCCTTGGACGCTGACTTCATTTCCTCGGTCATATGGGACGGAGCGTCGTAAGAGCTCATCCCGAAGCACGCCTGCAGAATCCCCACGATAGCGGCCATCGCTGGACCCCAGCCTGTAAAGTTCCGGAATTCCACGAAGACGAATTCCGCAGACTTCTTTTGGTCGTTGGTGGCAAGGAGGGCGATCATTATGATGAAGAAGGAGCACACGTTAAAGACCAACATGAACCGAGAAACGTGATGGAGAACATGAGGGCCCAAGATGTTGAGCGAGGCCGACATGAAGGCGACGCCGTAGGCCACCAGGGTTGTCTGCCAGCGTTGGATGATGAACTCGGGAAATACGAGGTTGGCCATTCCGAGGACGAATTTCGCCGCGATGATGTTGTTGGTTGCGCCCATTGCGAGGATTCCTACGATTGTCAGCTCTGTACGCGCAGGATACAAGTCACATACCAACAAGCATGAACCAGCCGTCGACGTAGGAAAGCCCCCGTGCAATCTTCGGAGGTGCCAGAGCAGCAACCCAGGAATATTGGCCCCCTGCCACCGGATACATGGAGCACATCTCCGCCATCGGGATTACCACCGCTAGTGAGAGGACGCTGACGCCGATAAAACTAAATACCATGACCGGAGGGCCGCCGGCCGAGACCCCGATGATGAACACGCCACTCAGTGCTGTCCATCTGCATGGGTTAGCACGAAACGCGTATGAGGGCATAGTACTGACGAAGTGATCACGTTGAAACTGAAACCAATCATGGACAGTAATCCAAAGGATCGGTTGAACTCTGCATGGGTCAGTCAGACATCACCGTCGACTGGCCGATTTGCACGTACCCTGCTCATAGCCGAAGTCCTCCAGATGGGCATCCTCCTGGGTTGTCCCTGGGAACACCTGCGAGTCGTCGTCTTCCTTCATAGTGGTGTTTATCCCAGATATGTCGGGTCACCTGGGGAAGAGATTGCAAACTTTAAGGGATGCTTGACCCCCACCCCACACCGTCAAGACGCAAGTCGTGGAGCGTCTGCAGTGTGTGCGTTCACGATGGCGAAGGGCGTCTGACGGTTTCCTAAGAGGGAAAGTCTGCGCGACAAGCTGGAGTGGAGAGTCGCCTTTGATATCCGCCATAGTCGGGCTCAGGCGAATCGCAGTTGCCGATGACTGCGCGAGCGGCATTATTTGTCATTTAGCATTTTTGCACAAAGAACAGCAGAGTCGACTCTCATCATGTCGATATTGCAGCCTCAAGTTCTGTCGAGATCCGGAGAATATTTATGGAGGAGTTCGAGTGGAGATGCGGAGATTGACTGAGCCATTAATCACATCCACTGGTATAGAGCGGGTGGAGGTCAGGCCATAAGAGGAAGGGTCCGGCCGGAGCAGAGGGTCAGACACAGATGATAAGATGGATCAAGAATGAATATATGCAGTACGTATCGTTCAGGTGAGGCTATACAGGTACATAGCCCTGCGTGGCGGGTGCTCGGCTAGGCTAGCCAATCAATCCAGAAGGGTCTACTTCGGAGTCCTGAAATCCAGGCGATCCTGCAATCTAAACAGGAACCGAAGATGCGCCAACGCCGAAATGAGTAACCTGGACTACAGATGCCCGGCACAGCTTATTTTCTGGCATGAAACATCCTTGGCGCACCTTCACGAAAGACCAGACTTCTGATTCCTTGTATATATACAACTGTATACTAGTCTGTTAGCAGATATGAAGCATGATTATCGAATGTTGACCGTGGCAGATCGACTCGCCTCGCCCCGTTGTGATACTGGATACATGGAGTTTCGAGTTGAGGCGAGCAGGAGTAGAATGCCATATGCCATATTCGGAAGTAGGGCTTAGGGCACCGGGATGCACAACTCATGCACCCGGTAATCCACGTATAAATCGGCCGGACTGATGTACTTAACCGAAACTGCCACCAACGCCTGGGCGAAACAGCGCCAAGGCTGCCAATTTGCGTATCAACGCCCGGAAAGACCGCCATCCGATGTTGATATCGCAGGGTACTATATAAAAACAAAATCCACAGAATGACCCCAAAAATCCCAGCCTGTCTATTTCCCTCTAGTAGCTGCCAGCCATGCCTGACAACATCGCCACCGGCAAAACCTGCCTGGTCACCGGCGGAGCAGGTGGGCTCGGCAAGGCCATTGCGACCAAGTTCCTCGAAGCCGGCGCCCATGTGATCATCTGCGACATCAACGAGGACCGCCTCCAGCAGGCATCGGCGGAACTGTCAGCCAAGGGGCCCCTAGATGCCGTCAGGGCGGACATCACCTCCGCCGACGACGTCCAGCGCCTCTTCGACGACTCCGTCCCCCACCTCGACGTCCTCGTCAACAACGCCGGCATCATGGACCGCTTCGATCCCGTCGGTGACCTCGACGCCGACCTCTGGGATAAGATCATGGCGGTCAACCTCACCGCGCCGTTCCTGTTGAGTAAACTGGCCGTGCGCAAGATGCTGGCGCGCGAGGAGCCCGGCGGGTGTATTGTCAATATTATTTCCGTCGCGGGGAAGGCGGGGTGGGCGGGAGGTGCGTTTTTATCGCTCGTGTTTATCCCGGGAATGTTTCTGATTGATCGAACAGGCGCTGCGTACACAGCCAGCAAACACGGTCTGGTCGGATTGACCAAGAACACGGCCGCGTTCTATGGAACTAAGGGCATCCGCTGCAACGCGCTCGTCATGGGCGGCATGGACACCAACATCGCCGACGCTTTACAGTCCGGCGTCAACCCCGAGGGTTACGGCAAGACGACCGACCTGCTCAAGGCCGTCGGCGTGCCCCTCTGCGACCCGGTCGATGCGGCGGAGGTGTGCACTTCGGTGACCTTCGGAAGGGGGGCTAGTATGTTGAACGGTGCTTGTATCCCGGTTGATCAGGGGTGGTCTGCTGTGTTTGGTATTAGTTAGCTGGTCTTGATTACTGTGCCCTTTCGTGTTTAGATACCAATGAATGCCTCTGCAGTTTCCACGTCGATATTCTGTCAGACTCCAGAGTCTATTGAGCGTGTCATGTATAGTCTTGGAAGTAGTCGCATAGCTGCGTAGTGAATGTATTTAGGGTATGATAATAGTGACGGGTATTAAGAGGGAGAGAACAGGCAGTGAACTGTATGCCACGGGGTAAATAACCCTATTATCTTGGGCATATAGAAACTTCATTCTATCCTCTATGCAATCCTACCATCTAGCATGCCATATACTCCAGCTCGCCCACCTCATTCCGGATACACTCCCCCAAGTTGACCGACGCCGACTGCACGCTCCCATGGCGATCATTCAGCTGCGCATGCAAATACGGCACGCCCGCCTCTCCCTCGATCGAAAGGTGGATCTGCGATGCGCTGTCGGCGAAGTTATCGCCGCCCCAGACGAATTTGCCTGGCCGTATTTAGCAGCTGATGCAACATGCAACATCTGGAAGACAAACCGTTGTTATTCCCCAGACACTCGTTCAGGTCGATCTGCGAGTTCTCAAAGGTCCCATCGGGCTTTGCGCACTGGCAGCGCAGCGTGTGCCGGTTTTGGAGCGTGATGCCTGTCGAGGAGTTTTGGAAGCCCATGTTGTCTACTGGATGTGTTTACTGGATGGTGACTCTGGATCAGTGGCTTTGAGGACAAGCATGGAGAACAGGGTATATAAATGCGTTCGCCATTCGCTACGTCATGTGGTACCGCTGGCTCGATTCCATGGTTACGAGTTGGCCCAGACGGAACGGGGCGCCGGGAGACTAGTTGCAAACAATCAGCAAAGCATCGGACGATGCATCTCGTCTGCTTTAACCGAAGACATCGAGTACGAACGGACTGCTGCACAGGAACCGGTCGATAATCGACAAGAGTCGCATGAGACAATGCGCCGGTCATGAGAGTCGAGCTCTCCGTTGCATCGCGCTGTTTCATTGACTTTGCTTTATCTGGGCTCGCGAGGACTCAAACGGATCCCTTGCATATACAAGCCCGGACGCCACAGCTCTACCCTGTAGAGACAAACGCAGTTGGTTCTTGACGTGGCCAGAAAGGATAGGAGGCGATATTCCGAACAGCAGTCTCTTTCAGTGAAATCGCATGGAATCCCAGGCTAATGCATAACATGCTAGACAACATCATTCTTCCAAATTGGAGTGTCTCGCATATGCATGGTGCCTGCGCCTTGCCAAATACTTCTGCGCGTCATATTGTCGGCCTACCAATCCCTGCAAGGGAGTTTGCCCGTGGTGCCCGGGTTAGCAGGCAACAGGCTGGACAGACATAGGTCCAGGAATAGCAGCGTCAGGCTGAGTCTCGGCAAATAAGATGACGCAGTCACGACTGGCCCGTATCATCGGAAATAGAAAGCGATGGAAGGCCAGTATCTATTGGCCGGGCGTTGCATGTGGTGCTAGACTGCGATGCATTCACGGTGATCGCCAGTATGACCTGCAGTGCCCGTTCCTCATATGACCCTATAAGACAGGGTTCTCCCACCACCATGGGCAGGGATCCGCGCTAGTGGGCTAGTATTGAGACATGCTTTGCAGGTGTACAAGGTACTGCGTGCTTGTCCCATGTCGATGCATCATGCCCATGGCAGCCTGCTGATCACTGGATGCCCGCGTGCGTGGTTACGACACATTTTGCATCATCCAGCTGCAGAAAATGGTTGACTGGCGGACGGGTTTAAAGACGACAGGGAGCACCCAGCCTGGTAAACTTCCGTCGTCGGCCGATTTGCGGAGCCAGCAAAAGCAACCCGTCCGTCGTTCGTGCGAAGCGTGTCCGAGTCTTATCCGTCGCTGGATCCCTGCACGGTCGCACTCGCTTCCCTTGCATAGAGTATGCGAGACTAGAGTTGACGAGACGCCCTGTCGACTGCGCTTTGACCCGGGGCCTCGTATTATTACTGGAACTGGGATGCTGCATGGCTCGCTGGGCTAGCGATCGCGCCAGGAACCAATCATCCTCCCCGCAGGCGAGCGGCGGTAACTTCGGCAGCTGAGAATTGAGGTAAGTCAGGTGAGCAACGCACTGTCTTAAGGTATGGAGATGCAAGTGTCCGAGAGGAGATGTCGAGATGTCCATATGGCACTCCTTCCTATATTCTATATTCCCCAGCTGACTGCGGAGTAAGTACGGAGTAGTAGAGCAAGCACTCGTGCTGCCAAGTCGCCGTACCGTGGGTGTCACGGGCTGTATCCATACGGTGCCTGGCCAGCAAACCCCCACCTCCCCGCATTGGTAACTTTTGTTTTGTGACCGTATTCCGGATCGAGCAGGCGTGCCGAGAGCCTTACCTTATGGCGACTTTGACCTCATCTTCTCCTTCTCCTTCTCCTTCTCCTTCTCCTTCTCCTTCTCCTTCTCCTTCTCCTTCTTCTCTCTCCTCCTCTCATCCGGCCTCGCATTCCTCCTCGCTCCACCCTTCCTCCCGCTCCTCGTCCCCGGTCCCAGGTATGCCAATTCTCCTGTCAATCCCCAATTCAAACACACGTGCTTTCCCCAGACTCTCTCCACTTGACCCAGCTGGTCGTCTTGTTTCGGCTGCGTGCTGATCGTCTGCCCAGTCAAACACTCTTGTTCCTCTCGTCGCCCGTCTGATCTCGCCCGACACCACCGGCACGGCGTGTTCAGGCATCATCCCTCCTCACCGTCTTTGTCTGCCCTACCGGACCTCGCGGCTACCTCGCCAACTGACACTGACAACCCGCCCTCCCGTCCGATATCGCCAACTGATACCTGCGATTCATCTAACCCCTCCTTTTCTCCAACACGTCCCATTCCCATCCCGAGACGACCGATCTCCGCGTTTGACGATCAGCCGGTAATCCCTCTGACGGGGCGTTTTGATAAAGGACCCTGCTTCCCTCCCATCTCCCGACCCACCAAGGAGAACAAGCATCAGCACAAGAAACACCGGCGTGACCCTCCCCTTCCCGGACACCCATCAAGGATGCGTTCGGACCACCCCTCCTTCCGCTCCCCGGTTACCACTCCGACCATGTCTCCGTCCGCTCGCCCTGCCTCCCCGCAGCAGTCGCGTCGGGCTCAGAACCAGTCCAAGTCGGTCCCGGCTTTCCATCTTGGAAGTCTGCCGCGTTTCCATCCAGCCGTCTACCAGTCATCGGGCAGCGGCCAGAGCCTCGCGGGCCAGCCTCCTTCCCCACGAATGTCCCGGCAGAGCAACTATCGGCCGTCGTCAGGCGCACGGGACGGCACGTGGCAGTACCGGGAGCTGATGGAGAGTGTCTCCATCCCGAAGACACCCCCCGTCCCCCTGTCCCCGGGTCCATCGGCCCCGCGGCTCGATCCCCTCCGAAGTCCCGGTCCGGTCACACCCCTGGCCCTGGAGGAACAGGGCGGCTATCTAGGCACTGGTGCGGCCAACTCGTCGGAGTATTTTTCGCGAGACAAGCAGCCTGGAGGCGGACCGGATGCCGTGGAATTGTTTATCGCACGGGAGAACGAACGGGCGCGTCAGAAGCCCAAAGCAAGTGCCAAGGGACGTTGACTTTCCTTGCCCGTCTTTCGCTCCATTCAGCTGGATCCATCCCTCCCTCGTTTTTAGCGCTGCATTCCTAGGATTGAACATACGGTCCCCGCCATGACGAGCATTCTGATGTGTATTTATACCCCATATAGTCTGATTTCGGTTTTTTCTGTTCGTTTGGCTTGAGACATGGGCATTCGGTCTGCCGGAGTCGGCGTTGAGGCATTGCTTGAACCAGACTGTATCAGAGAAGCATGAACGAGTTCCCTGTTACTCTATGGAGCATGACGTAGTGCCGGGCATTGTTACTGCGGGCGGTCGCGGAGTTCTGCCACTTCTCCCCGAGCAAGCCCTGCGGGGCCGATTCTCTCAGCTCACTTTTTCTCTCGCATCTTCGCTATCCTGACAGTTTCCGATGCTTCTCTCGTCGCCACCCGAGTCGTTTGACTCCAGAAATCGTTGAAACCGGGCAGATTGACAACTCTTTTGCCCGAAAGCAAACGACGAATTCTGGTCCAGGCACGCGTCAAGTGCCTAGCATGGCCGAAAAGCAGTCGACGGCTCCAGCCACGGATCCCGCAGCAGAGAGCCGGCCGTCTGCAGCGGCAAAGCCCAAACGAAATTACAGGGGCTTTGTCGCGGGGGTATTTTCGGGGATTGCGAAATTGAGCGGTATGTCGTCAGGAACGCGAGGTAGTTACTCTAGCTAACGGACCGTTCAGTGGGCCATCCGTATGTGACTACCGGCGCATTCTGCAGAACATCAAGATAACCATTGGACTGGGCAATAGGTTTGACACGGTCAAAGTCCGACTACAAACGAGTCATGACGGGCACTTCCGCGGCCCGCTGGATTGTGTGCTGCAGACGGTGCGGAAAGAGGGAATGGCCGGGTTATACAAGGGAGCTACGCCGCCGCTGGTCGGATGGATGATGATGGATTCAGTGTGGGTCCTTTCTGGTCGACGTGTGGAAGAATGACGGCTGACTCGGGCGGGCGCAGAATGCTAGGGTCGCTTACGCTGTACCGCCGGCTACTCCTCGAACACTTCTTCTCGAACCCGCGGCTCCGCTCGGCGATGCCGTTCACCGGACACCAGCAAGATCTCCGTACGCTACCGAGCGTCGGGCATGGTGCCGCGGGGATCATGGCCGGCACGACGGTCAGCTTTATCGCGGCCCCGGTCGAGCATATCAAAGCGCGACTCCAGATCCAGTACGCGGCGGACAAGTCGCAGCGCATGTACAGCGGGCCGGTTGACTGCCTGGCCAAGCTTGTGAGTTGCCCTGCCAGGTCGCCATGCGAAGCTAACCCTGTTGACGCGACAGTTCCGCACGCACGGCGTTTCCGGGGTCTATCGCGGGCTCTGCGCGACCATCTTCTTCCGCTCGTTCTTCTTCTTCTGGTGGGGCTCGTACGATGTCCTCACGCGACTGATGGCGTCCCGGACCAACATGTCGACGCCGGCGATCAACTTCTGGGCCGGCGGGCTCTCGGCGCAGCTGTTCTGGATCACGTCGTATCCGTCGGACGTGGTCAAGCAGCGGCTCATGACGGACCCGATGGGCGGGGCATTGGGCGACGGGGAGAGGCGGTTCTGGTGGTGGAAAGACGCGGCGACGGCGGTGTATCGAGAGCGCGGGTGGAGGGGATACTGGCGCGGGTTCGTGCCGTGCTTCGTGCGAGCGTTTCCGGCGAATGCTATGGCGTTGATGACATTTGAGGGGGTGATGCGGTGGTTGCCATGAGGATATATAGGAATTGGATAGAATAATGTATATATATTCCAAGAAAGGATTATAGTATTGTTGTACTTTGGTGAGTACGAGGCGAGTGGAGGTTCAAAGATGAATATTGGACGGTTTCAGAATGGCCTGTTCTGTTCTGGACACTTCACCACTCTCCTCCTCTTCTCTCACCACTTCACCTCTTCACCTCTTCACCTCTCCTCCTCTCCTCCTCTCTCCAGCACATCCCTCTCTAGATTGCCTCTCCGGATCCATTGTCGTCATGTCGCCCGCCTGACTGCATTCCAGCTCTGTCTGCCGATCCTCACCATGGCTGTCCGCTCCATGCGGCGAACCAGCCCCATCACCCTGCTGCTGGCCGCGCTGCTCGCCGTCGGATTCCTCTTCTTCCTCCTCTCGCCCTCGCCGTCTGCATCGCCGCCCCCCTACTCCGCCTCGTCGCACCACCGGCAAGAGGATGCCGCCGAACACCCGCTCTCGCCGCCCTCGAAGCCCTTCGTGAAGTCCCAAAATGTCCGGCATGACGGCCTGCGCGCGCCTCCGCCCGTCGTGCACTACAACCTCAATGACTTGACCAGCACCAGCACCGCCGCCGCAAACGGCGAACACGTCCTCGTCCTCACCCCCTTCACCCGCTTCTACCCGGGCTTCTGGGACAACGTCGTCCGGCTCAGCTACCCACACGAGCTCATCTCGCTGGGCTTCATCGCCCCGCGCACCAAGGAGGCCAATGCCGCCGTGTCGGCGCTCGAGGCCGCCATCGCCCGCACCCAGTCCGGGCCCATCGACTCGCGCTTCGCTAGCATTTCCATCCTCCGCCAGGACTTCGACCCGCCGCTCCAGTCCCAGGACGAGAAGGAGCGCCACAAAATCGCCAACCAGAGAGCCCGCCGCGAGTCCATGGGCCGCGCCCGCAACAGCCTCGTCTCCACCACCCTCGGCCCTGGCACCTCCTGGGTCCTCTGGCTCGACGCCGACATCGTCGAGTCCCCGCCCTCCCTCATCCAGGACCTCACCCGCCACGACCAGCCCGTCATCGTCCCCAATTGCTACCAGCGCTACTACAATGCCGACTCCCGCGCCATGGACGTCCGCCCCTACGACTACAACTCCTGGCGCGATAGCGAGGTCGCCCAGGAATTGGCCCAGTCAATGCAGCCCGACGAGATCCTGCTCGAGGGTTACCAGGAAATTCCCACCTACCGCTCCCTGATGGCCTACATGGCCGATCTGGAGACCCCGCAGCCGGACAAGATCGTCCCGCTGGATGGCGTCGGCGGCACCGCGCTCTTGGTCAAGGGCGAGGTCCACCGCGACGGCGCCATGTTCCCGCCGTTCCCCTTCTACCATCTCGTTGAAACGGAGGGCTTTGCCAAGATGGTCCAGCGGTTGGGGTATAGTGTGTGGGGATTGCCTGATTATTTTGTATGCCTCTCTATACTACCCGGTCTTATGTTCTGATGCTAATCCGGCAGATATACCACTATAACGAGTGACGCGCTCCCCTGTCGCTTCTTGCTTAGTTATGTCTGCGCTCGGCGCCTTTCGGGTCTGGTTCTGTTTGGGTCTTGCATATGTTCTGCCGTTGGCTGGCGTTGGGTTGGGTTCTGGTAGTTGGGACTGGCGAATGAATGTCGATATTGGATGATATCCGGTTCTACGGATAAATAGGGATCACTGGCCGTAGATGTAGACCGTTGGGTCGATCATTGGCGTTGTTGGCGAGAGGAATATGACGGTCCAAATCCATTTTGAATTTTCCGTCGGCGGTCATCAAGCCTTCTTACATTGCGACTTGAAAGTCATGCATGTATGTCCTCGCTTGGACATCAGCCAGCTTTCTCCCAGTCAAGGATCACAATGCGTACTTTCCGGGTAGTATCTGCTGTGCTGCTGGTCTTCTCCTGTTCTTGTTCCTTCTGGATGATGATGTTTTTCCTTTGAAAATCGCCATGGGTGAATGTAAGCTTGTGGCCGCAGAAGACGGTGCGAAAGACACTGGCGATAGAGCTCTGCCCTGTAAAATGGCCCTCCGTCGTGGATATATTTCCGTGCCATCGCCTGGTTTACGGCGTCTTCAGTGTCGAATGGACCGTTGATCGCCGGGTCTGCATCTTGCGTCCAGAAGATCTCATCGAGGAGAGGTCGTTTGCCTAAGCTACCATAATAATAATCTGGCTGTCGCAGCTGTCGTAGCTCGTCCAAGTGACTCCGAAGCGTGGCGACGACCAAGTCATGTCCAACCTCAACGACTCGGCGCCCGCCATACTCTAGGGTTATGTCTGAAGTCTCGTCAATTTCCACGTCTGTAGGGAGAGAGTGGCTGAGGTGTGTCGCTCGCAAAGAAAGGGAGGGCGATAGTGGCCATCGTCGTTGAAGACTGGACGTTGACCGAAGCTGGATCGCGGGATGTTGTGATGAAGGATCGCCAGCAGATACGTACTACGTACTGCCCTGTAGTAGGGTATGGTTGTCCGAACCCGGGTGCGCTATCCTACTGCTACGCATTCCTGCTACGTACGTAGTCTTTAAATAAACACCTCCGCCCCATGTCTGCAATTTCTTTTCGCATGTTATCCTCCTACTCTTCTCGAAGCTGGAGTCCTTACTTCACATATGGCATGGGGCACAGCCAGCGCCCTATCGCTACTATACGCAGTATGCAACCAACAACTCAAAACCCCCCCTCCGGGAACCCAGGTCTATCTATACCGTCGACATAGAGTGTGTCTTCTAGTCCCAAGAGATCCTAAACCGGTCAGCAAGGGTCTACTAAATGTAGCACAAGGAGAGAAAACCCACGCAAGCATGATCCCCGCGCCCGCAGCAACAGCCAGAAATTGTGTCAATGCCTTCCGCATCTCCGCACCGGTCTGCTTCCCCGTCTCCAACAACTCCGGGATCACAGACACGGTCCCGACGTAGAGGAATGTCCCCGCCGTGAAC
The DNA here is from genome assembly GCA_003698115.1 of Aspergillus sp. HF37. Classification (NCBI taxonomy): domain Eukaryota; kingdom Fungi; phylum Ascomycota; class Eurotiomycetes; order Eurotiales; family Aspergillaceae; genus Aspergillus; species Aspergillus sp. HF37. Next base: position 13,303 of record RAQS01000240.1, on the reverse strand, counting down.
GGGAGGAGCATGTCGCCCCATGTCAAGCTGGTCCCTAAGAGCCCGCCAGAAACGCCTGCAGCAGCACTGGAGCCCGATAAAGATGATCCAGAGGAGCCGAATTCCTGAACCGCAATCCCAATCAAAGTACCCAGGAACGCCCCAGCCGCCGTCACGAACTGCGCCCCCATCGCTTTCCGCTTCGAGAACCCCGACTGCACCAGCAGCGCGAAGTCGCCGACTTCGTGCGGGATCTCGTGGAAGAATACGGCCACGGTCGTCGTGGCCCCGATGGTCGGTGATGCGTAGAATGACGAGGACATCGCGAGCCCGTCGGTGATGTTGTGTGTGAAATCCGCGATTAGGTTGAGATATCCGCCCAGTTTGACGGATGGGTTGGGCTCTTTGGTTTCTTTGTCGTCGGCTTGGTCTGCCTGGGTTGGGGTTTGCGCTGGCTGTTTGCGTTGCTTTAGTTCGCTGTCTGACGTGTTCCGTGACTCAGTGCCTGTGGTCGTGGCCTGTGCTGGGGACGAGTCTGCATGCGAGTGCGAATGCGAGTGTTCGTGGCCTTCGCCCCCGGTAGCAATTCGCAGAGTCTTATCCATAGCCACAAAGGTAAAGAAGCCCACCATGATCCCGAGGCCAAGGAGGAGGTTCTTGTTTGGCTCGACCATGACAAACCGAACTTGCTCCGGCGAACCTTCTCCCAGGAAGATCTCAGGGAGTAAGTGGAACAATGTATCGCCCAGGAGCCCGCCGACAGCAAAGGCCACCATGACCGTCAAAGACGACGGGTCAATGTTAGGCGGGCATAGCGCGAGGAGAAAATCTGGACCGTTGATTAGAGACAATACAACGGGCAGTCAGTCCTTCGACAAACATACTCGGCGGCCCGGAAATGTACACAGTAGCCAGAATCGCATTCACCGCTGGGCTTCCAGGGAAGAGAACCGCGAAGACCCTCGACATCAGGCTCGTCGTCTGGGGAGTCGTCGCCCGTTTGTGCTCGTTCAAAGTCTCCACCAGAGGACATTTCTGATACTGTTAGCTCGGCCAGACGTGGTTAATGGGTGTGAGTACCTGTAGTTCATCCTCTATCTGGGGAGCCGAGAGCTCCCCGACACCACTGCTACTGCTGTCAGCGGCATTCGCTGCGGCCAGAGCAGAGAAGATGATCGTGGCAGCAGCCAGCGAGAACGCGGCACTGCACATTGTGGGAAGTCTCGGCGCCATGCTGTTCAGTCTGGAATCAGGGAGAGAGCTGGAGTAGAGTCCTCCACGGAGGATGTTGCGGCTCCGAGTCTTGGCATAGACCAATATTGTCCTACACCACTGCACACTGGTTTCATACCGTATTGCTCAGACTGATGCCCGGAAAAAGCAAGAAGAGGACTTCATTCTACATATACTTGATATTCTAAACCCAGTTCTCAGGCAGTATTCGAAATTGTTGGAAGTCGGCTTTTGCCAAATAGTGACCACGTGACGGTAAACAACAGCGACAGCAGCATCCGCAGTCTCCATAATTCGATCGGGCTTTTCTACAAGGAATCCTCAAGTATGTTGCAACTCTCTGGTGTCAGCAGCCTCTTCAGAAAGTGTCCTGGACCGACTCTCCACCGGTGCGCTCTTTTTCCAGACGGAGTGTTGATTTTATCGTGCCAATGGGGGTCTGGATGCTTTCGATGGATTCTCGTGGCGCCCCATCCGATGAACTTCAGCTCACAGATCCGGGAGCATAGGGGGGTCCAATTCCTTCTTGGGTGGCATGGTGTAGAAGGGAGTTGAGCTGGCCTGTGGTCGCAGGTGGTTCGTTCAGGAGCAATTGAAAAGGCGGTCAGAGAGGCGGTCAGAGGATAATATTTGTGCAGCATAAATGGATTTATGCTAACATACAATGCAAACATGCCAAGTTCCTCCCTCTTGTCCTATTCCGAGACACCTTGGAATCGAAAGAACGGCGGAAGTTGCTCCTATGGCTTTCGGTTGGCAACTACAGAGAGCATTATGAGTCTATATATAAGGATGTTGTTCCAGACACCGCATAGTGGATTTTCCCAAAAACCACAGTATCGAGAGTGACAGATTTTAAGTCCACGCTCGATCCTCTGGCTTTATAGAATGCCTGGCTGCGGGAAAACGAAGCTAACCTCGATTGTTGTTCAATAACACCTAGATGCGACCCGTAAAAACGACTAGAGCGCACCAATCGCCTATTTTTATTGTTCGAGAACTGCAGGAAACTTACCGATGCTAGAATCAGCAGTGATTCTTCGTAGTATAGTGAAGCAGGTTGCTGTGAGCCAGTCAGGACAAAAGGTCCAACAACCACTTTAGGGGAGTATAATAGACGACAAGAAGCAGCCAACATAGATAGACTTGACCCATCTTCTTTGATAGTGGAAGAATGCACCCAGATGTTGCTCATAATGACGCTAGATTGCCCTGTCACCATCGTAATAGATGGCCTCGACGGACTCGATGGGCAACGTCTTGACCTCCTGGCCGCCCTCCGCACGCTTATCTCGTGGGGTCTGGAGCTGCTGATAGTGACGCCGAGATTGCCTTGCGCTATGCTTGCATACGTAAGAACATGGAGATCGTGAAAAGCATGATACAGCATGGAGTAAGGATGCAAACCGTGCCAATCGAGGCGTTTAGTGGTGATGTCGAGATATACCGCTTTTTTTCCGCGCTCGGGTATGACTTCCACTCACAGCCTAAATTTGTTGCCAAGATCCAGGTGAACGCAATGAAAAGAGGCGACGTGGAATTACTCGCGAGTCTCGTTGACAGGTATGGTCTGCAGGCCAGGTTTAGTGTGTTCGTCGATTACGCATCGGCTATTATTCGGTGCAAGGGAGACAGACGGGCGGTTCTCCGGTATCTCGTCGACAAGCTATCTTTCAATATCGATGCGCCGTATCATTACTGGCCTGGGTCGCCCCATAGGAACAACCTCCTATGCCAAGCAGTCGAGGCGTCCACGCTGTTGAATTGTTGTTGCAAGAGGGAGCGAATCCCGATTCTCCAGGTCTTCGATGCACGCCTTTGATGGCTCTTCTGAAAAAGTCCATTATGTCATATTCCGAGCACAAGCCTGTTGAGCTCATAGTCAAGCTGCTCCTGGGATAAGGAGCGGACGTTCACGGGCCGCGGGAATCAGATCGCGAGCCGGATGGCCGGCTCAAGCATCAATTCAAAATGCCATTGATGTTTGCGCTATTGCGGAGGTCTTCCAGTGCTCTTGAAGTGGTCAAGCTTCTGATCGATTACGGCGCGGACGTTAACCGTGGGGAGGTCACACCATTCCATCTCGCTCGATACTTTGGGAAGCCAGAATTCGAAAGCCTGCTCCGTCAGCATGGGGCTATGGACCACGGCGATCCGCCCATTCTATCGCTGATTATGTCGATGAATTTCGGACGGATTCTAGGGACATCCATTGACTTTGAGGGGAGGAGAGGAGAGTAATACATTTTTATCAACTATTCTAGTGTTATTGTGAACTAGGGCTGCGATAGATTGATCTTATCAGATGGAATCACCTGACAGCGCAAACACGCCAAGCCTATACAAACAACCAAACTTCGGAATCGACGATTTTATCTCTGCAACTGTGAACTCAGTCCAACTGCCTCCCGAATCCACACACAATGGGCAAGGTCTTGCAGAAGAGAAAGAACCGGTCTTCGTTACCGAAGAACCGCCCCAAGAACAACAAAGTGACCAAGAGCGGCCGGAGAAAGATCAATATCCTGGGCAATGCGATCGTGGCCGATAACTGGTATGACTCTCTTCCGCCAACCCAAATAGCACGACATATACTGATGCTATGACTTGACTACAGGGATAGAAACTTGACCCTCTCCCAGAACTACCGCCGCCTGGGCCTAGTCCAGCGCCTCAACGCCCCGACCGGAGGAACCGAGAAGCGCAGAGACGGCGCCCCCGAGGAACCTGTGGATTCCCTCCACATCAACGGCAGCGCAACAGCCTCGACGACAAAGGGCCTAGGTGAAGCCAAAGTTGAGCGGGATCCGGAGACGGGCAATATTCTGCGCGTGGTCCGCAACGACGACACGATTGAATTTGCGGGACAGAAGCTGCGGCGCGCGAATCCGTTGAATGATCCGTTGAATGATCTGTCAGACCAGGAGGACGAGCGGGAATTGCAGCCGCAGCAGAAAGGCTCTGAGTCGGTCATTGTGCAGCAGCTCGAACGGCAAGCAGATAAGGAGGGCCAGGCGGTGCAGGCGAGGAAACCTCGACACCAGAGCAAGCGGGAAGACGAGTGGATTGCGAAGCTTGTCGAGAAACATGGTGACGATGTCACTGCCATGGCGCGGGACCGCAAGCTCAATGCGATGCAGCAGACCGAAGGCGACTTGAGGCGGAGGATCCGCAAGTGGAAGGGGATTCGGGCTTGAGACTTCTTGATGCATCTATGGAGCTTGGCGTTTGGTCTTATGCAAAAGTGCTGGGCTTGATTGTGCTCATGTGGTTGTTTTTCTTGTATGGATGAATGTCTGCTATGCCAATACATACTCGTTGTCTCCCCGTTGATCTCCTTGTTTTCTATACTAAATATACGGCGACTAATCTCGTTGTTTTCAATGTTCTCCATTGTCTCTGCTTCTAGTGTTTATTTTCTGGTGCCAGACCGAAGCCGATACTGACGCATGCAGTGATATCAGGCAACGGAGCCGGAGCCGTAGCCCTAACCCGACGCGCGCGCAATCTACTCGAGAGACAATAAAGCGCGTCGACTCCAGGCGTTGCTTACCTCCTCGCCTAACTCGCGCGTCCTCATCCTCTCATTCTTCCTCCATCCAACCCTGCGCCTCCAGTCACGCACCAACCAAGCAAAAGATGCCAGCCTTTCGTTCAATCCTCGCCTTCATGGCTGGAATGGCCTTGGTGAGCCTTGTTACCGGACAGATTGAGTAGTAAGCCTCATCCTGCGCACTTGATACAGCAGGACAGAAGGCTAAAAGATTGACTAGCGACCCATCCACCAACAGCATTGTCTGCTCCAACCTGAACGGATCGTACTGCCTGTCCGAGTCGCTGGAAGGGTCCGCAATGATCTCCTGCGTCTCGACTAACGTCGCCGAAGTCCGGTCCTGCAATATCGAGTACGTGGACCGTCTACTTATATACAGAGCCAGGCTCGCTGACCATGCTATACGTAGACTATCGCCCATTCTTCCCAGTGAATATGAGCAGTCTGCCGTTTGTAAGTGCCCAGTGCCGAACTGGACTACTCGAGCAGACATAATAACCCTGTCTACCTACCAAGGCTACGAAGCCTCTCCAGAATCAGGCACCGCCGTCTGCGCATTCAACGGAACCGGCTACGCTCTGAACGGCTCGACGACGCCCGTCCCTGAAACCTGTCTCTGCGACTTTGTCAAGCCCGCAGTCGCGCAGGAAGACCAACCGTTAGCCGCATCCACCGGCTCGGTAGAGAAAGGTCTGGATTCGTTCGCAGAGGCCGTCGCCGGGCTTCTTGCGCGTCTCCTCGTTCCTGGTTCCGGTAGCTCGAAGTCTACGAATATGTCTTTCCCCATGCAGGAGACGGTTTATTGCTCGAATCCCCACCTAGAGAGACACTCTGCCTTGGTCCAGACTACTGGGACTGCCTCTGCAGGCCTAGGTACAGAGATGTCCGCGTATACCGCGCCATCTACGGAGACACCGCCGCTGGTGGCTTTGAGTAACTTGCTTCAAGTCTCCACGGTTAGTGGGACCAGCTCCAATGAAGGGTCGACTTCTACGTCTCTTTCTGGCATGACTACGGCGACGGAGGCAGGGAGGACCAGTTCAGTCGCAAACGCATCACTGACTACAGTTACACCCACAAAGCCAGTCACGAGTGTCACTGCTTCCCAGACAGCGACCTCGGGTGGTGCGCCGGCGATGAGGGTCGGTATCTCCAGCCTTCTTTCGGTTGCGGTATCGTGTCTTCTATTCGTCGTGAGAGTGCGTCTTGCTGGGATGGGAGTTATGGCCTTGGTGCATTCGGTTTCATTGTCTTATCTTTGTTCTTCTGTCGTTTAAGGGTTTGTTGGCGTTTCTTAGGGACTCGCAAGTATGAGGTGTGCAATTGGGGAATGGGGCTAGGTTTGCTTTTTCTGTACAGAGTAACTACATCGGACAGTTTGACAGTTCATAAGGTCGAATTCCTAATCTCCAGTGTATCTATATCCCACACTCCAGTTATACATCTCTATCCCCGACAAATCCCTGCTCATGAACCCTCCCACGATCCAAAACAACATAGTACTCCGCATCCTTGATTGCCTCCAACCTATGCGCAATCGTGATAACAGTCGACTCCTGCATCTCCTCCCGCAAGATCTGCTGGATCTCCAGCGACGTCTCATGATCAATCGAAGCCGTCGCCTCGTCCAGAATGACAATCGCGCTCCGACGGAGAATTGCTCGGGTCAACCCTATCAACTGCCGCTGTCCCTGACTGAGGTTGCGCCCTCCCGCGTCTATGTGCGTGTCTAGTGTCCATGGATGTCTTCGGCACACACTGACAAGAACCTCCCCGCATTGCTCGTCCGAGAAGTCGCCGGTGGGGTCGAGGTTGAGACGGATACTACCCGGGAACAGGATGGGGTCTTGTGCCACGAAGGTGACCCGAGTTCGCAGAGTCTGTGTGCTGACTTCGGCTAGGTCGATGTTATCGATCATGATACGGCCGGATTCTGGTCGGATCACGCTAAGGAGAGACGTGGCCAGAGACGATTTCCCGCTTCCGGTTCGGCCCAGAACTGCTGTTGTGGAGCCGCCGGGGATGCGGAGGGAAATGTTGGACAGTGCGGGATCGAGGTGAGGCCGATAGCGAATTGTCACGTCCTCAAAGGTGACGTCGCTTCCGAATTTTGGCCATGATGCGGGCGGCTCGACCGTTCCTGGTGTCTCTTGCTCAATGTGGAGTAGCTCGTCGACCCTCTCGACGGAGACGAAGTCCATCTGCAGTTGGCCATATTGCTTGCACAAAGAGTGCGTGGACTCCACGAAGTTGTTGGCTGCAATAAGCACGAATGCGGCCAAACCGGGTGAAACGTTTGTATATAGCGCAAGTAAAGTGAGACAGAATGTGGACAAGGCTGACAGGCTTTCGAACCGATATACCAGCCATGCCTGGAGAGACCAGTAAAAATGGTCCATCCCCTGGCAATTATCCAGAACGGCGATAACCCTATCCTGGAACCGTCCTTCTGCACGAAAGGCACGTACGGTTGTCAAGCCATGAAGCAGCTCGCCGAAGTTTGATAGCAAAGGAGTCAGTGAGACCATCTCCAGCCTTCGAAGGCTCTGAGACGTAGGGAGAAAACGCAGGAAGGTGATGATAAATGCGACCGTGAGCACGAGCGAGAACCCAAGGAACGTGGGCGTGGCAGTGGCTATGACAAGGATTGAGGACGACCAGGTGATTGCACTCCAAGCAATTCCCTGGAACTGTGCACTGATGTTGCCATCGACAACCCCGAAGTCAGACGTCAACCGATTCATCAAACGGCCGAGTGGAGTGACATCGAAGAATCTGAACGTCGCGCGGCTTACATGCTCCATGACCTGCTGGAAGAGCGTTTTTGAAGCGCAGTAGACTATTACCAGCATCAAAAGCTGCCCCACAAAGAGAGCGATAGACTGGAAAGCCGTAATCCCGAAGAAAATAAGCAGCCAAGGGCGTACGTTTTCGAGCGGCGGAGGCAGTTCACCAAAGGGATCGGTCCATTTCAAGTACGCATCCGTACTGAACAGTCCTGGAAGACTCTGGGGGATAGTCCCTTTGCCAGAGGTGACCTTTGTTGAGAAGAAATCAAGCAGCACAGGAGCCTGCTTATAGGCCTCACCCCATTCCTTGAGGAACCAAGACTCTCCGACTGCTGCCAGACGGTACAAAGCGAGAGCAGCGACGAGTGCCGCCCACCATTTGTACTTCCCAGCTTCTATATATCTCCAGTAGATCCTCGCTTGTACTCCCCATTCTGCGCGATGCTCCTCCTCGATGAACTTATCGGGAACTGCAGCGGCCTGCTCATCCGACATTATTTGGCTTTCAAGATCAGTTTCGCTGGTCCCTTCCTGCATCTGGCCCCATTCACCAGACTCTGAAGGAGACACGGCATCTTTAGGATATACCGCTGCCTGCCCGTTTTGGATCTCAATGAGTTGGACAGCGATTTGATGAACCAGCATAGTGCGATGTGTAGCAAGAACGACAGTTCGACCCTGCATCAGCTGACCTGAAAAACACTTCCGGACGATATTCTCAGCTGTGTTGAAATCTAGAGCCGACAAAGGGTCGTCCAGCAGCAATATCCTTGCCGCACTGTAGACTGCACGAGCAAGAGCAACACGTGCTTTCTGCCCGCCCGAGAGGCCAATGCCATTTTCGCCTACAAATGACAGGTCGCCGTGCCTAAAATTGGCAAGATCTGGGAGCAGTTCGCAGGCATCCAAAGTCTTCTTGTATCGGCGATCATCGTATGGAGAGTAGAAGAGGATGTTGTCACGTATAGTCATGCTTTGTAGCCACGGCGTCTGACCGCAAAACCCGATCATTTCGTTAGGAATGTGAGGGACGCCACTTATCCGATCTAGTTCACCAAGAAGAGCGTGAAGCAGCGCTGTTTTGCCTGCGCCGACCTTGCCATAAACGACTGTTAGTCCTGTTGGGATCGTCAGGTTGATGCCAGAGAGCACAGGCGACAGCTTGCCGGGCCAGGCAAAGGAACATAAGTCCAGTTGGATCGGGGAAGCTTCCGTGGAGAGCCCAAAAGCCGTAGTCTCCTTATTTGGTTCCGACATAAATCCTTCGATTCGCTCAACAGCTATAGACGCGTTGATAAAGACCGTAATCAAGGCAGGTATATCACGCAGACGAGCTTCCAGCATCGTGAAGAGCTGTAGCGCAGGGAAGATGATGTCGATTCGCAATGCATTGCCAGCCAACAACGTATATGCGTAGAGAGCAACCACCGGAAAGATACCGCTAGCAAAGGCGTTAACAAAAGATATTAGAGCGTTCCATAGGCTCGTAATGATCCGCAGGTTCAGCTCAGATTGCCTTGCACCCATGACATGGCGTAGCCAGTGGCTTTGCCATCCATACCAGCGGAGATGGCGGATCGCCTCCACGAACTGAGAGGATATTTGCAGCCTTGCGTCTGTTGCCAATCTCCTCACTCTTTCTGCTCGAAGGAGCATGCGAATGATAACCGCATTTACGGCCTGGGCAATCAGAATGGCCAGAATTCCCAACAGACAGGACGGCCCGATGAGTTTCCAGACGAGAGCCATTGCAATAATAAGGCCCAATGGCTTATCAACTAGCGAGTCGACCTCCCAGAACCTCTGGGCCACTTCATAGACGTCTCCACGTAACAAATTAAATATCTTCCCGATCGACGCAGATTCTTTGAGTTCGTTCCGACGGGCTTTGTGTTTCCAAGGAATGAGACCGCAAAGTCTTCCCTGCTGGCGTGTGGCTTTACCAACCTCCTGGTTGATTTCACCGTTATCCAGTCCGTCCTCCTGGCGATCGGGGCGCTCTTGTTTTCCATCTACTTTCTCGCCAAACGTGTTCTTCCTTGACAGCGCTTTTTCATAGATCATCATAATCATCTCGCCTCGGGATCTCTCGTAGCAGCGCCTCCCATACCAGAGATTCAGTACCTGGGACTGGGCTGCAACGAAGCGCAGGGCCAATGAGAGCATAGCGTATGTCATCGGTACACGCTTAGAGGCACCGGGGTCGTTCATGGATTGCAACAGCTGTTGCAATAGGACCGGTATCGAGAAGCCTGCAGAAATATCAGCGTCATTCCAGATTAGAGATGCCAAAAGTCAGACCGCAGAGCATTTGCACTGTTGCGACAATGGAAACAACGAAAATGTCGATGGCATTGGCCTGAAGCAGGCGGCGTATGACCGAGCCCTGGATCAGACGAAATTTCTCGTGGAGTTTCCTGTGTTTGAACTCAAATCCAAGGACCCAGACGTCGTCCTCATTGAGTTGCTTTTTCCTCCCTTTGGATAGAAGCGGCGACATCCATGACACGGTGAGAAATTGCCAAAGTCGCAAGTTGTCTTCTGGGCTGCGGAAGCTATTAGAAGGCTCCTGGCCGACAGCCCCAATATCGAAAGACGGGAGTGAGGGGCTACGCAGACGCATAAAGAGGATGGTTGCGCATGCAACCATCGCTGCACAAATTGCAACATAGCGCGCAGCGGTTTTGACAGTTGGGACAGGCTCGCGATCGACGACGAGGGAAAACTCCACGACTGTCAAGGCAAAGTAAAATGCAAGCATTGAAATAGGACTTGACCTGGGACGCTTAACAGCAATCAAAATACCAGCAGCCGCCTGAAACAGGTCAGTGGAAGCCCCGACAGATTAGACAGATACTGACCCAAGAGAATGGAAGCATCATTACAATTGCGTCCATCCTCGGAGGCACCAGCTGAACAAGCTCAGCAGTAAGCCCTATCAATGAAATGGTGAAAAGGGCCAGCACCCAGCCGACCCGTTGCTTCCCGCCCTCTGGTGACAGCTCGAAGCATTCCGGTGGCCGCTCTGAAATAAACGGTTTGGTCCACTCCGGGCGCCATCTCGAAAAATAGAAACCAAACACATGGCTAATGACCGTCAGAAGCACTATAATGCCAGGGATGGCAGAGAGATATGGCACGGCACAGGATGATAACCGCGCATTGGCCGAGTCCTGCAATTGCAATGGTCAATTACGGAACATAAATTGAAACAGTTCAGGTCATTCGCATACCCAAATCGGATGACAAGAGGGCAACATTCCTCCAGCATGGTACTTGGGAGGAGCAAGGAGAAGGAGACTGGAGAGGAAGAAGTGGGAGGCACAGGTCGCGATTAGATAAGATAGTTACTGGCAGCCTCAGGCACTAATCACTGCTTTGGGTAATTCCAAGTCCCCATAGATTCAACCCATTAGATCTGACAAAACTGTTAGGATATGTACAAATGTTCCCAATATGACTGCCACTAAATCATGAAGGCACCTCTCAGACAGGATATTTGTTCTTGCGCTTCGCATCTGGTGTACTGACTCGGTGCACCACTCGAACCCATCGCCGTCGCCTCCAGTCGCCCATGCCATGTGGGCCAACGGACCGTTCTTCAAAATCTCGAACGGCGGTCTTTTTCTTTCCCTTCGACTTCGATTTCTCCTGCACCTTCGGCAGGTCCCTCAATTCCGATGTCAGTTCCTCATGGCCCAGTGGAGTGAGTACCTCGTCCTCTCCTTCAGGCGGCGGGCTGAGAGGGAGGTCCCACACCCAGCTCCAACCTCCTCACTAGCCTCGCCGCCCTCTTCCAGGCTTCCGGAACTCTCGAGACCGACGCCAGTGATCATGCGCTCAACAACCCACTCGCGGCAATCCATATCCAACTCCCACCTCTTACTTTTCCAGGCCCAGCCGGGCGGCGGGCGAACGTCCTCAAAGAAACGACAGCCCCGGGGACGGTCTCCAGCAATTCGTGATGGTGATAGTGGATCATACGGCATTGAGCTGAAGAGAAAGTGATCCCAATCGGATTCCGCGTGAGATTCTGGAGATCGATATTGGAGCTCGAAGATCTCCACTTCACGCTCCTCTGGATAGGTGTCCAAGGAGATGTCAGCCAATGAGCCCAGGAGGGACATTGCTGCAGATGGCGTGGATGGCATCGACAACCCAAGAGGATCTCCTGCACCGTCCATACCAGGTGGTGCAACCACTGCTCGATGCCTTCCTTCTTCAGCCAAATCGCGCGCAAGAATCCGAAAGAAAGACTGAATGGTTGGGTTGTTGGAGAGGATGGCTACATTGCCCCCCACCAAGAGTATATACCTCCATGGAAGAAGATGCGCGGTTGGAAAGAGGGCTATTGCGACCAGCGTAAGTAAAAGGAAAGTGGTAGACGACAGGTTTTCATCGGCAAAGTCTGTTATCGGAGAAAACATGGTTATCGTAGAGTCGTGCATGTCGGAAAAATCCCCCATGGTGTTCTGAAGATCTCGCATATTTCGAAAGAAGTCTATGGATGTCTCCGAGGCAGGCTCGATCGTCGTCGCAGGCGCTAGAGCAGGGCCGTCATACGAGTAATACGGGGCGGTGCTCGATGTAGACAGCGACGGCGGGGGAGGATGGCGTGCCAGAAAGGCGGGAACCATGATAAAGAGCAAACCTGCGGCAATGGGGATAATGACCAGCAGATGCGGGTCGAGACACACGAACGAGTAGACAAATAGTAGCGAGATGGTATGGGAGGATTTCTCCCAGCCGAGAAGACGCTCGAGCTTGTTTTGGAATGAGAAGACAATGCCAATTCTACCATGCGTGTCAGCGATCGTCCAGTGGAATTCAACTTAGCGGCGCAGAGCTGACCTCGCATTAAAGCGGCGGAAGTTGTTGGTCATCACCGGGAGGCTGAAGGCAGGCCGCTTTGTCGGAGGATTGGCGGGATCCGAGTCCGGCGCGGGAGCATAGTCGTCGGCATCTTCAGGAGGGACCACTTGCTTGAGGACTCTGATTACCGGTCAGCATGAGCCAGGATCGTAAGCCCGGAAAAGTGCATACTGCGTAAACAGTCGGCCCTGAATCGAGAACCCAGATCCGGAGTTCATGTGCTGCTGGGCGCCCGCATTCGAGGATTTCGAGTCATGGGCAGAGATTACACGGGCCGGCTCATTGGCGCTGGTGTATTCATCCATGGCACTTCCGAGAAAGTCCAGGAGCAAGTCTCACAAAGAGAAGCATAGAAGAGGTGAGGTGAAGGGGGGTGTTGAGGTGCAGGAGGGTCAGAGGAGGCCGAGGTTAGTCGGGCAGCGGCGGGCAAACAGTGCAAACCTATATCTCTTATCGCTGTCTCATAAAGCGCTGGAACGGCCGGCGTACAGAGTAAAGGGTTCAATATTTATTACTAGTTTAGTAGACTCGGAAATTCCTGCAGTTTTGTAGACTCATCAGGTGCTTCTCGACGCAGGATGTCCTTTCGGTCGCATATACAGACAATCAGGGCCATAGGGCGTGGGGGGAGCAGTTCCAATCATGGGAGGAGCTTGAGATGGAAATAATACGGCTAGTACGAGCTTGAAACGAACCAGATCGCCATTTCCTGACCGCAAAACATGGCGCTGGACACACGGGTAAAAGCAGTCCCTGGAGGACCGCCCGAGCTGAGCCCGGTGCCCTCTTCTCGAAGTTCGGCGCCCAGTGACGCTGCGGGGGCTTCTGTTGCGGGGGCGATCCCCCCTGTAGCTCGGGGGGCTCGGGGGGCTCGGGG